>CAMRHE010001989.1:0-16197 GCA_947044405.1 Leptodactylus fallax | reverse complement strand
GCTGGAGTGACTCCCCCCCCCCTTTTATGTCAGCTTGCCTGTTCTGCAGACAGAATGTGAGCAGAGAAGCAGGAAGTGACGAGACAGAGAGCAGCAGCCATCTTAGCAAGTGTTGTATTGAACTGGTGTGGAGATTTTTCTGTACAGCTAAGCTGTATCTTGGTCCAGAGACAAACAGAGTGTAAAGAGACAACAGGACTAGTGAGTCCACGTGAAAGGAACTGTGCTCAGTGGCTGATCAGTGAGACTGACATTGTGACTGTGTATATGGATACCACAGATAGAGACTCGCAGTGCTGTTGATGTACTGGACAGCACCTGCTAAACCCCGGCTTACATCCCAGCTCAGTGTATGGATTCGGCAGGACTGTCAGTGTGCTGAGTGGAATCTGCTGTTGGATTACATTGCATTCATTGGGATTCCCTGTTAAAAAGGACTTCATTTCTCCCAAGATCCTGATAACCGTGAGGAGAGGACGTTTCGCTATAAAAAGAAAGGAACGACTTTGGGCCCCACCGCGCGCTTCTACAGACTGTAAGCGGTCCACCTGGACCACTGGGGGAAAGGGGGTGCACCCAAATGTGATGTCAGGGTCAGTTAGGGATAGTTTTGAGTATATTGTTCATTCAGTGTCCATACTGCAGAATTGGACAGAGTAAAAGTAGAAACCATTGCAGAATTTGCCTTGAAATTGTTCATGCTATATTGTATATTTTTTTTGCTTGTCTTTATCCCTGTCATTTTACCTTCAAATAGCCTTTATTAACTTATAGTAAATATATATTCTTTTCTTGAACTACCGCAGTATGCGTTCATTTCTGGTTGCGGAGACCAAACCACCTGCCTTGCTCTCGGTTCACAAATTGGCGTAGTCGGCAGGATCCGCTTACCAGAATGGACGGTGACGCACCCGTTCGGGAGAATGGTGCTGGAGGAAGAATGCCAGCAGGGGCTATAATGAGTCAGTTAGCTAAATTTGATGGCAATAATATGTCAGTGAGTATGTGGGTGGAACAGATACGAATGATACAGCGAATGTACCAGACCGCACCAGAAGTACTAGTAGAGCTAGCAATATTGACATTACAAGGGGATGCTAAGACCACGGTGATATTGAGGCCATTTGAACAAAGGCAGACATTTGAGCAAGTAGTCCAGATTCTAGAAACCATTTATGGAGAAACTGCATTGCTGGGGTCTCTGCAGGCTCGGTTCTTCCAGAGGGTACAACAGGAGAATGAAAGCCTTCCCCAATATGCAAATGCCCTACAAGAACTGCTCCGAGATATTCAAGGGAAGGAAAGAGGGGGCTCGCCAGCCTTCTGTAACCCTGATCGGACTCTCCGTGACCAGTTTGTCCTGGGGATACGTGACGGCAGTTTAACTGTGACTATGCAGGATTTTATACGACGAGAGACTGATGCTAAATTCCATGATGTACAGGTAGAGGCCATCTCCCGTGCCAATAGTATGTTCCCCGAAGCCCCAGACCGCAGTTGGAGTTACTTTGTCAAAGGGGGCTAGTTCTGGCTCAGAGACAGTAGAAAAAGGGGACGGTTAAAGAAATTCTCACAGTAATGCAGAAACTGCAAGAGCAAATGGAACACTTGCACACCCGTTGTGATGAACATTCTATGAAAATTGCAGACTTCCAGAAACTGGAGGTGAAAGGGTGAGCCGTCCATACCCAGAAAATCAGAATCACCCACCACCCCGCTGGAGGGGTGAGGATAGGACCTACCGAAGGGGTCCAAATCAGTTAATGCAGTGCTCAGGAGAAATCGAAGGGGCTTACCGAAGGGGCCCAAACAGATGGCCAGAACGACGGGAGATAAGCTGCTGGGAGTGTGGACGGATGGGCCACGTTGCTGCTAGATGTCCAGAGCAGCGACAAACTTATGAGAGACCGCCGTTAAACTGAAGTCCCCTGCTGCTGTAGGGCGTGTAGTAGGGGGAGACTGACAAGGAGACTATGTGGGGAGAATGCCCTAATGATGACCTGATCGCTGCAAGTCCTGTTATACAGGTGGAAATGGAGGGTATTCCGGTTACCGGGATGATTGACACGGGTTCCCAAGTAATGACCTTGAGTAGAGACTGTTATGAACGGTACTTCCAGCAACATGTGAAATATGATCCCCATACATTCGTACGAGTGGTCGCAGCTAACCAGTTACCAGTTCCAGTCGTGGGAGTGGCCTGGATGAATGTCCGGGTATGTGGCCAAGATCTGGGTAGGAAAGGCATTGTGGTGGTACAGGAGTCACATGAAGTAAAGGTCCCTGTCATTTTGGGGATGAATGTGTTAAAAGAATTAGATCAGATCCTCTTTGAAAAGAAAGGTCACGGTTATTGGAAAGAAACCACCACCCATCGGCCTACTCAAACAGCTTTCCAGCGGCTGATCCGGACATGTGGCTTACAGAAAAGTTCGGATGCGCAGCGTCCTCTGGCTCGAATTTCAGTTCCTTTGCATACAAAAGTTACACTGCCACCCAGTCGGGAGACAATAGTGTCTATGCCCGTAGGCACCTGTCGGAAACTAGAGGGCATAGCTGTGTTGGTAGAACCACTGCAGGCAGCCGAAGGAGGTGTTGATCCGCTAGTGGCCCGTTCCTTGGCAATAGTTCGCAATGGAAGAGTACCACTTCGATGTGTAAACACTCAGGACCAGAGTGTGGACCTGACCCCAGGGAGGCAGCTGGCTAACATCTATGTGACTCCGGAGGAAGTAAGGAAAGTAACTCCAATGCAGCTGAAGCCGACTGAAAGGGATGAGTGGACCGTAACTGTGTCCATGGGAGAAGATGAGGAACCCACCTCTGAATGGAATGGCCGTGCAATTCGAGAACAGATGAAGATGGATGCAAGTTCATGTTCTCTGGAATGTGTGCAGAAGGTAGATGAACTGTTGTGGGAGAACCGAGCCGCCTTTTCACGGTATGCTGAAGATTTTGGATGTACCACAGGGATCTACCATGAGATTCCCACAGGAGACACCCCTCCAATTAGAGAGCGGCTACCGACAAATTCCTCCACAGTTGTATCAGGAAGTAAAAGAACTGTTAGCTAAGATGCTACAGGGTGGGATCATCCAAGAAAGCCAGAGTCCCTGGGCAGCTCCTGTGGTGTTAGTAAGAAAAAAAGATGGGTCCATCAGATTTTGCGTAGACTATCGGAAGTTAAACGCTTGCACCGTACGAGATTCCTACCCCTTGCCACGGATTGAGGAGTCCCTCTCAGCGCTGGGGAGAGCCCGGTACTTCTCCTCACTAGATCTGGCTAGTGGGTATTGGCAGGTGGCCGATGGCCACAAAAGACAAGGAGAAGACGGCATTCATCTTGCCCATGGGACTATACGAATTTAACCGGATGCCCTTCGGGTTGACAAATGCACCCGGAACGTTTCAGCGGTTGATGGAGAAATGTCTCGGTGACTTCAACTTTGAGTTCACTCTCATCTACTTGGATGACATTATAGTGTATTCTGCGACCTTTGAAGACCATCTCCACCAGTTGGGGCAAGTATTTCGAAGATTGCGGGAACATGGGCTCAAATTGAAACCCAGTAAATGTCGGTTGTTCCAATCTGAAATTGATTACTTGGGTCACCGCGTATCAGGAGAAGGGGTGAGACCATCAAGAGACAAGATAGCGGCTGTTCAAGATTGGCCAATACCGACTACCCTGCGAGAAGTGAGGGCGTTCCTTGGAGTAGCCGGTTACTATCGACGGTTTATTAAGGATTTCGCCAAGATAGCAGCACCACTTAATGCTCTCCTACGAGGCACATCCGGTGGTCCAAAGAACCGGTCCGTGAAGTGGGGACCTGAACAGGAACAAGCCTTCCAGGCATTAAAGGATGCACTGACAACAGCCCCAATCTTGGCATATGCTGATTACCACTTGCCGTTCCAGCTGTATACGGATGCAAGCCTGTATGGTCTTGGAGCAGTGCTTTCCCAGCTTCCAGGATGGCCAGGAGAGGGTCATAGCGTACGGCAGCCGGTCTTTGAGAGATTCTGAAAGAAACCCCGAGAATTATAGTTCATTTAAGTTGGAGCTGTTGGCACTGGTATGGGCCATGACCGAGAAATTCTCTGAATATTTGACCGGTGCTGAAGTTTTAGTACTGACTGACAACAACCCACTAGCTCACCTGGAAAATGCCAAGCTCGGGGCGTTAGAGCAGAGGTGGATAGCCCGAATGACTAAGTTCAATTACCGCATTAAGTATCGGTCCAAGACAGAGAACCAGAATGCTGACGGGCTTTCTAGGGTAACCGCCCAGACCCCCACAGTAGACGTGGATCATGAGTTGGAGCATGTGGAGGTGCCCGACTTCAGCAGATTTTCACAGGCCTTGACCGCCACTAATCAGTTTGAGATGGAGGGGACTGAAATGGCTCCTTTCTTTGGTCCCTCACGACAGGAATGGGCACAGATACAACAGACCCATGAGGGGCTGGCACAGATGATCAAGTGTGTTGAGAAAGGCCAGAAGCCCTGTAGAGAGGAAAGAGAACGACTGACACGTGAGATATTATCTGTTCTGAGTCAGTGGGAAAAGTTGGAGATGAAAAATGGAGTGCTATGCCGAAAGGTCTATTTACCTTCTGAGATCGACATTCGATACCAAATTGTGGTGCCTAGTGAACTGGCTCGCTCCTTGGCAGTTGAGGCTCATAATAAGAATGGACATTTTGGTCATGAGAAGACCTTTCGTTGGTTACAGCGACTGATTTACTGCCCTGGTCTTCGTCAAATGGTCGAAGAAGTATGCCGCAGCTGTCGAACTTGTGAGATCCATAAGGCAATAGAACAGAGAGCTCCCCTGCAAACCATCGTGACCCAGGAACCTTTAGAAATCGTCATGATAGACTATCTAATGGTGGGCCCATCCAATAGCGGACACCAGTATTGCCTCGTAATGGTGGATCACTTCACCAAATTTGCGGTGGTAACCGCCACCAAGGACCAGACAGCTGAGTCAGCAGCTCGTGCTCTGTGCCAAGATTTCATTCGAGTATATGGGTGCCCTAAACGCATCCACTCCGACCAGGGTGCCTGCTTTGAGGGACACGTAATGAAAGAAGTTCAACGTATCTACGGGATAAAGAAGTCGCACACGACTCCATACCACCCTCAGGGAAATGGGGCCTGTGAAAGATTCAACAGAACTCTGCTACAGATGCTGCGGACTCTGGAGGAAGACAAGAAGTTACAGTGGCCTCAGTTCTTGTCTGAAATGGTGTGGGCCTATAACAATCAGGTCCATTCTACAACGGGGTACTCTCCTTATACACTTCTCTTTGGGCGGTCTGGGCGAAGTGTAGGAGAATTACAGTTGGATGATGTGGATGGGTTCCCTCCGAGGGATCCAACCTCTTGGGTGCGGGCGCACCGGCAGAGACTTGAGACGATCCATCGATTGGTGCGGCAGCGCCTGCAAGAACATCCCCATCCTGATAAGACCCCAGTGCAAGAAGCACCATTGCAACCAGGCGACCTGGTGCTAGTTCGTGTCAAGAAACCCCAAGGGAAATTGGAAAGCCGATGGGAGGCTTTGCCGTATCGTGTTGTTGGCCGCAAGTATGCGAATGGGCCAGTGTATCAGGTCCAGAAAGAAGGAACTGATTGTGTTCGAGTACTTCACCGAAATATGTTGCGCCTGTGTCATTCTGAAGGGACAAATCATGATGGGCTTGCCAATGTGAATGAGCTCCCACAGTCAGAGAATGGAGGTGCGGAATGGGCCTCAGACGAGGAGGATGATTGTTGGCCGATCCCTGCTCCTGGGGATGTTCCACCTGTGACTACTGTATCTCCGGCCTGTGCCCCCTCTGGTGCGGAATCCGCTGGTCCTTCTCAGCCCATAGCTGCAGCACCCCATAATATACCACCGGTCCTCAGGACGGACCACTAGGCCAAATGCTGGTATTCCCCCTGTTCGGTATGCGCAGGATGAGTTTGTTTGGCCTGCCATACATCGGTATACTACCACCCTGTGCATAAAAGTACAACCCTCTGGATATACAGTCATAGGCAGGGACTGCCAATCTTAAAGTGGGGGGGAATATGTAAGAGACAGCCAATGTTGTCCTAAGCTTTATTTGTCTGTATAAACTGTTAATGTTGAATGTATTTCTGTGATTCTGTTCCTTTAAGACAGCAGCCATTGTAATTGTGACATGATGCTGGAGTGACTCCCCCCCTTTTATGTCAGCTTGCCTGTTCTGCAGACAGAATGTGAGCAGAGAAGCAGGAAGTGACGAGACAGAGAGCAGCAGCCATCTTAGCAAGTGTTGTATTGAACTGGTGTGGAGATTTTTCTGTACAGCTAAGCTGTATCTTGGTCCAGAGACAAACAGAGTGTAAAGAGACAACAGGACTAGTGAGTCCACGTGAAAGGAACTGTGCTCAGTGGCTGATCAGTGAGACTGACATTGTGACTGTGTATATGGATACCACAGATAGAGACTCGCAGTGCTGTTGATGTACTGGACAGCACCTGCTAAACCCCGGCTTACATCCCAGCTCAGTGTATGGATTCGGCAGGACTGTCAGTGTGCTGAGTGGAATCTGCTGTTGGATTACATTGCATTCATTGGGTTTCCCTGTTAAAAAGGACTTCATTTCTCCCAAGATCCTGATAACCGTGAGGAGAGGACGTTTCGCTATAAAAGAAAGGAACGACTTTGGGCCCCACCGCGCGCTTCTACAGACTGTAAGCGGTCCACCTGGACCACTGGGGGGAAGGGGGTGCACCCAAATGTGATGTCAGGGTCAGTTAGGGATAGTTTTGAGTATATTGTTCATTCAGTGTCCATACTGCAGAATTGGACAGAGTAAAAGTAGAAACCATTGCAGAATTTGCCTTGAAATTGTTCATGCTATATTGTATATTTTTTTTGCTTGTCTTCCCTTCCCTTTTTATCTTATATTTTTCCTTCTAAATTAATTTTTATATTTTATTTTATTTTTTTTTTCTTTTTTTAATCTACCGCGTGTGCGTTCATTAGTGGGGACGACAACCCCACCCCCCCTCTCGTCCCCCGGGCACACGGGGGGGGGGGGAAAAAAAAAGACACACGCCCCTCTCCCCCCCGGCGCCCGCCACCCGCCCCCCCCCCGGGGGGCCCGGGGGTTGTTTTGTCAAGAGTCCTCGCCACACGTAACTGCTGAGGCCAATCAGCGGCCTAAGGAAAGGACACGGGACATCACAGGTGACGTGTGTGAGTGACATCCAGGTTCCTTTCCTTAGGCTGCTGAGGCGGATGATAGGCCTCAGCATATGCGTGTGGCGAGGACTGCCGCTGTAACAAGCCCCAGGGCGCCGCTGGACTGGACAGGGGTGGGAGGACCAGGGACAGGTGAGTGTGGGTTTTATTTTTCACCTTCCCCGGCCTCCTTGCAGAAGAAACCTGTCATTCCTGGACAACCCCTTTAAGGATTAAGCCCAACACAGCAAAACGCAGCTAAAAAGCACAGGGAGATAAAAAGCAGCAAAAACACATTGTTTTTTCCCACAGCGTTTTTCATTGAGCTTTTGATGCATTTTTCTCTGCACTTTCTTCCCCTATTACGGTAAATATATGTGGAAATTCCCACGACTACACAGCTAAAATGAACCTGCTGTGGATGAGATTAAATGATTACATTTTATTCACTTTGCTCGCACGTTTCTGCAGCCGCAATAAACACTGTGTTTCACGTTACAGAAAAGCGGATTTTTTTGTTGCAGATTTTGTTGCTGTTTTTTGAGCCAAAGCCAGGAGTGGATTGAGCAGAAGGGAGAAGTGCAAGAAGCTTCCTAGATATTTTACAATCCTTTTATATCCCTGCTTGGCTTTGGCTCAAAAAACTGAAGTAAAATCTGCAACAAAAAAAGCTGCTTTTCCACAAAGTGGGGCCTCAGCCTTAAGGCCGGGGCTCCACGTGGCATAAATGGTCATTTTACAGTCTCTGCAAAGTGTAGTCCTAGGAACAAACTGCTTACTGCAGCGTACTATTACAGTGCAGGCAGGAAGAGGTTAATTGCTGGCTGGCGTTATGAGGGGGCATCTGAAAATAAAAGCGGGTAGTTGTGTTCTCAAGATAGGGAATGGAGTAACTCTGATCGTAGTGAAGTGTTTGGCGCTACGACGGGAACATTAGCAGTAAAAGCCGCTATTTGTGGATTATACTATGAGGACAGAGGGGAATCTGGCAGTAAGTGGCTGATGTGACAGTATTTAGTCCTGGTATAGCGGTCAGCGGGTGACGTGACGGTATTTAGTCCTGGTATAGCAGTCAGCGGGTGACGTCACGGTATTTAGTCCTGGTATAGTGGTGAGCGGCCGACGTGACGGTATTTAGTCCTGGTATAGCGGTCAGCGGGTGACGTGACGGTATTTAGTCCTGGTATAGCGGTCAGCGGGTGACGTGACGGTATTTAGTCCTGGTATAGCGGTCAGTGGGTGACGTGACAGTATTTAGTCCTGGTATAGCGGTCAGCGGGTGACGTGACGGTATTTAGTCCTGGTATAGCGGTCAGCGGGTGACGTGACGGTATTTAGTCCTGGTATAGCGGTCAGAAGGTGACGTGACGGTATTTAGTCCTGGTATAGCGGTCAGCGGGTGACGTGACGGTATTTAGTCCTGGTATAGCGGTCAGCGGATGACGTTGACAGTATTTAGTCCTGGTATAGCGGTCAGCGGGTGACGTGATGGTTTTTAGTCCTGGTATAGCGGTCAGCGGGTGACGTGACGGTATTTAGTCCTGGTATAGCGGTCAGCGGGTGACGTGACGTGACAGTATTTAGTTCTGGTATAGCGGTCAGCGGGTGACGTGACGGTATTTAGTCCTGGTATAGCGGTCAGCGGGTGACGTGACGGTATTTAGTCCTGGTATAGCGGTCAGCGGGTGACGTGACGGTATTTAGTCCTGGTATAGCGGTCAGCGGGTGACGTGACGGTATTTAGTCCTGGTATAGCGGTCAGCGGGTGACGTGACGGTATTTAGTCCTGGTATAGTGGTCAGAAGGTGACGTGACGGTATTTAGTCCTGGTATAGCGGTCAGCGGGTGACGTGACGGTATTTAGTCCTGGTATAGCGGTCAGCGGATGACGTTGACAGTATTTAGTCCTGGTATAGCGGTCAGCGGGTGACATGATGGTATTTAGTCCTGGTATAGCAGTCAGCGGGTGACGTGATGGTATTTAGTCCTGGTATAGCGGTAAGCGGGTGACGTGACGGTATTTAGTCCTGGTATAGCGGTCAGCGGGTGACGTGACGGTATTTAGTCCTGGTATAGCGGTCAGCGGGTGATGTGACAGTATTTAGTCCTGGTATAGCGGTCAGCGGGTGACGTTACGGTATTTAGTCCTGGTATAGCGGTCAGCGGGTGACGTGACGGTATTTAGTCCTGGTATAGCGGTCAGCGGGTGACGTGACGGTATTTAGTCCTGGTATAGCGGTCAGCGGGTGACGTGACGGTATTTAGTCCTGGTATAGCGGTCAGCGGGTGACATGACGGTATTTAGTCCTGGTATAGCGGTCAGTGGATGACGTTGATAGTATTTAGTCCTGGTATAGCGGTCAGCGGGTGACGTGATGGTATTTAGTCCTGGTATAGCAGTGAGCGGGTGACGTGACGGTATTTAGTCCTGGTATAGCGGTCAGCGGGTGACATGACGGTATTTAGTCCTGGTATAGCGGTCAGCGGATGACGTTGATAGTATTTAGTCCTGGTATAGCGGTCAGCGGGTGACGTGATGGTATTTAGTCCTGGTATAGCAGTCAGCGGGTGACGTGACGGTATTTAGTCCTGGTATAGCAGTCAGCGGGTGACGTGACGGTATTTAGTCCTGGTATAGCGGTCAGCGGGTGACGTGACAGTATTTAGTCCTGGTATAGCGGTCAGCGGGTGACGTGATGGTATTTAGTCCTGGTATAGCGGTCAGCAGGTGACGTGACGGTATTTAGTCCTGGTATAACGGTCAGCGGGTGACGTGACGGTATTTAGTCCTGGTATAGTGGTCAGCGGGTGACAAAAAAATTTTTTTACTCCTTGTTAGGGGGGTTTTTTTATATTATTTTTATTTTTATTTTTTTTTTTTTTTTTTTTTGGGGGGAAAAATTTGCCTTTTTTTTTGTGCCCCTGATTTTTAAAGGGTGACAAGCACCTAGTTTGGCTATGCAAAAAAATTTACAAACAAATGAAACAACCCCTTTATGCTAAGGCCCCATGCTGTGGAAAAGACTGCGGTGGAAAATAAATTTCTGCAGCTTTTGAACCCACCAATGTGTTAAAAGAGCCCTGCTAAGGAGCATACTGAGGAGGAACAATAATGAGAGCACTAATGTCAGTACCCACAATATAATGTTCCTTAATGCCCCCCTACAGTATATTGCCACAATAGTTGCCCCCCACACCATGTAATGTCATGATAGTGCCCCCTACACAGTATAATGCCACGTTAGTGCCCCCTGCACAGTATAATGCTATGTTAGTCACCCCACGCAGTGTAATTCCATGTTAGTTGCCCCCGATCTAATCCTTATTTTAGTTTGAGTACCCCTACTCTATTGGCCTTGGCAGCCCATCATGCCTTGTGGACCTTGTGGTAAAAACTGATAGTAAAAACTGATGACAACTGATGGTTTTGGAGTAGAAATTTATAAAAAAGCCTGATGACAACTGATGCATTTTCGCATCGGTTTTGGCATCAGTTATAATGACTAAGGGACAAAAAAACTGATGCTGATGCAACTGACATATAAGAACCTACCCTTACACAGTAGAGGAAGCTGCTGGGAAGGAACGATTACTGAAAGGTGAGGAAAGAAGAGACAACTTGTGGGAACAAGAGGGGGAACTGGTGGCAGATGAAGGGGGCATTAAATTGGTGGCAGATCATGAAGGGGGATATTAAACTGGGAACAGATGGAGGGGGAACATCAAACTGGGGGTTGTAGTGGGCTGAAGGGGGAGAGGGTGGTGCTTTTTTTTTTTTATGCATGGGACTACATAAATTGGAGGGGGGCTGACTAAAGAGAGGGTGATATCTACAGTACAGACCAAAAGTTTGGACACACCTTCTCATTCCAAGAGTTTTCTGTATTTTCATGACTATAAAAATTGTAGATTCACACAGAAGGCATCAAAACTGTGAATTAACACATGTGGAATTATATACTTAACAAAAAAGTGTGAAACAACTGAAAATATGTCTTATATTCTAGGTTCTTCAAAGTAGCCACCTTTTGTTTTGATTACTGCTTTGCACACTCTTGGCATTCTCTTGATGAGCTTCAAGAGGTAGTCACCTGAAATGGTTTTCACTTCACAGGTGTGCCCTGTCAGGTTTAATAAGTGGGATTTCTTGCCTTATCAACAATCAGTTGTGTTGTTCAGAAGTCAGGTGGATACACAGCTGATAGTCCTACTGAATGGAGTGTTACAATTTGTATTATGGCAAGAAAAAAAGCAGCTAAGTAAAGAAAAACGAGTGGCCATCATTACTTTAAGAAATGAAGGTCAGTCAGTCCGAAAAATTGGGAAAACTTTGAAAGTGTCCCCAAGTGCATTGGCCAAAACCATCAAGCGCAACAAAGAAACTGGCTCACATGAGGACCGCCCCAGGAAAGGAAGACCAAGAGTCACCTCTGCTGCGGAGGATAAGTTCATCCGAGTCACCAGCCTCAGAAATCGCAGGTTAACAGCAGCTCAGATTAGAGACCAGGTCAATGCCACACAGAGTTCTAGCAGCAGACACATTTCCTTCATGGTAAAATAGCTGCTAGGAAACCAATGCTAAGCACAGGCAACAAGCAGAAGAGACTTATTTGGGCTAAAGAACACAAGGAATGGACATTAGACCTGTGGAAATCTGTGCTTTGGTCTGATGAGTCCAAATTTGAGATCTTTGGTTCCAACCACCGTGTCTTTGTGCGATGCAGAAAAGGTGAACGAATGGACGCTACATGCCTGATTCCCACCGTGAAGCATGGAGGAGGAGGTGTGATGGTGTGGGGGTGCTTTGCTGGTGACACTGTTGGGGATTTATTCAAAATTGAAGGAATACTGAACCAGCATGGTTACCACAGCATCTTGCAGCGGCATGCTATTCCATCCGGTTTGCGTTTAGTTGGACCGTCATTTATTTTTCAACAGGACAATGACCCCAAACACACCTCCCGACTGTGTAAGGGCTATTTGACCAAGAAGGAGAGTGATGGGGTGCTACGCCAGATGACCTGGCCTCCACAGTCACCAGACCTGAACCCAATTGAGATGGTTTGGGGCGAGCTGGACCGCAGAGTGAAGGCAAAAGGGCCAACAAGTGCTAAGCATCTCTGGGAACTCCTTCAAGACTGTTGGAAGACCATTTCAGGTGACTACCTCTTGAAGCTCATGAAGAGAATGCCAAGAGTGTGCAAAGCAGTAATCAAAGCAAAAGGTGGCTACTTTGAAGAACGTAGAATATAAGACATATTTTCAGTTGTTTCACACTTTTTTGTTAAGTATATAATTCCACATGTGTTAATTCATAGTTTTGATGCCTTCAGTGTGAATCTACAATTTTTATAGTCATGAAAATACAGAAAACTCTTGGAATGAGAAGGTGTGTCCAAACTTTTGGTCTGTACTGTATATATATATATATATATATATATATATATATATATATATGAAACAAAATACCCTATGGAGACCAGAGAAACCAGAGAGGACATTTCAAGAAATTCTTTTTTTTTCTGAAATGCTTTTTGAAAATATTTGTGCAGCAAAACCACAACTCTGGTGGGACTCGAACCCACAACCTTTGAATGTCTTGTTCTCACTAGAAATCCAATGCGCTATCCATTGCGCCACAGAGCCATCTGTTGTCTGTGTGTTGCGAGCTGACATCTCTGCTACACCATATACTAGTGACCGTGTAACCGAGGTGTATACAGTACACAGGGAAGACAATGTCACAGTCACCAAACATCACACTGACACACCCTAAAGGATGATAAGAGGAACTACACTAAGACAATCTCAAAAAGGCAGAGAGAGTACAAAGTTTGGCCCGAACTGCTTTTTTTATAAACCATTTTGGAAACCTATTTTCAGGAAGTCTATTATGAATTAATATTGAGGCTCCCCATATTTTGGACCCCGATCTATTACCCAGCTTGAAGAGCAACTACAAATAGTAATTTTTCTCATTTTTGGGTTCCTGAAGTTTTCAGTACTATTATTTTGCAGGGCTTGGACCCAAGTGTGACCCAACGAAAGACAACAGGTGCGTGGAGTTTGGATATTTTCTCATATTTGTGTTGGGTTCCACCAAAAACATACCAATAGGTTTAGGCCTTATTCACACATCATTATTAAAAAAAACTGACATGCTCTACCTATCATATTCTCAGACACACAGACCCAATAGAAACCATTGAATCCGTTTTTTTTTTTTTTATATAACTGTAATTTTTATAGAAAATTTTTTTTTCATTAACAAGGAATAAAGGAAAAAAACACAAAAATGATCAAACAAGCAGGAAGCAATGAGGTAGGTAGAGGCTATCCGCTTCTTCTCCCTTAAGCAATATGCATTTAAATTAGGCAGTGTACAAGGGAGGGGGAAATGAGGGGGTTAAGAAGACAAGGGTAGAACCGGAGGGGAGGAGAGGACTAGAGATCAGAGACCCTGTGATGTACAATACATGTCCCAGGGCGCCCAGATAGCCCCAAAGGCTTCCCGTGAATTATCTAGGCCAGCGGTCAGGTATTCAAGACTCCTCACATCCTTCATTCTAGCCACAAGCTCAAGACTAGATGTAGGACTCACTTTCTTCCAGTTTCTAGCTATGAGAGTTTTAGCTGCAGTACAAAGATGCAAGAAAAGCCTGGATGACTTATTGCTCAGGTGTCTGGGGGGAAGGTTCAGGAGATAAACAAGAGGGTCAAGAGGGACCTCTTGCAAAAAGAGAGCAGTCGTCAGAGTCCTGACCTCCCTCCAGAAACCTAGGATGAGAGGGCACGTCCAAAAGATGTGGTGCAGGATACCCACCGCAGCTCCACAGCGCCAGCACCATGGGGGAACCAATGGGTTTAAAGCATGGAGGAGAGCCGGAGTATGATACCAATGCATCAACAGCTTATACTGCGCTTCCCTAAATGTAATGGAAGAGTGAAGAAATCAGGCAATACCTTTTAGAGGCTAACTGAGTATATTTATAAGTAAGCTTTCAGGAGTACTAGCTCCCTTTATTAGTCATTATGGAATTGAAGTAGGGCCTCCTCACCTGCAGTCCAGATGACAAGGATATCATCGATATAACGAAGGTAAATGGCAGAAATGGAAGGAACATATTTATCAACATGCGCCACCAAACCTATGATTTACCTTCGTTATATCGATGATATCCTTGTCATCTGGACTGCAGGTGAGGAGGCCCTTCTTCAATTCCATAATGACTTCAATGACTTTCACCCGACCATCAACCTTAAACTTAGCTATTCAGGGAGTGAAATTCACTTTCTGGATACCACAATATACATTAAAGACCACCGGCTACTCACATCAATATACCACAAACCCACAGACAGAACGGCCTACCTGAGAAACGACAGCTTCCACCCCAAGCACACAAGACAATCTATCATCTACAGCCAGGCTATACGATACAATCGTATTTGCTCCGACAAAACAGACCTGGACAAGCACCTCCTGGATCTGAGGACGAAATTTCTCAGATTGGGATACAAACCAAAAGTGACAGACAACCAATTAAACAAAGCGGCAACCATTAACAGAGACAGCCTGCTCACATATAGAGAGACCCGGAAAGAAGCCCGAGTGCCCCTAGTTGTCACCTACAACCCACAGCTGGAGATCCTACGAAGGATTGCCAAGGAGCTCCAACCTGTGCTACATAGGGACAACAGACTCAAGGACATATTTCCAGTCCCCCCTCTCCTTTCCTTTCGACAACCACCAAACCTGAGGCGTATTATCGTCCGGAGTGCCCTGAAGGCCCCAACTGAAAATGGCACCTCACCTTGCCTACACAAAAGGTGCATGACCTGCAAGCACATCCACACCGCTGACAGTGTACCTATCCCACAGTCACAACAGGTGCACAGAATTAGGGGGGACATTCTCCTGCAGGTCTTCCAATGTGGTGTACCTCATAATGTGTGTGCAATGTCCCACCACAGGCCTCTATGTGGGGGAAACAGGGCAGAGACTCAGTCAACGAATGAACTCACACAGATCCAGCATTAATAACAACAGAACCGATCTCCCAGTGGCCGCACATTTCTCCGGAGAAAACCACTCTATTGAAGATTTGTGGGTTGTGGTTTTAATGGGACATTTTAAGACGCAGGAAAAAAAGGAAAGAATCAGAATACAAGTTTATGGAAAATTTTCAAACTCTGCAATTTGGACTTAATATTCATGCCAGCTTCATGTCACACTATGTATGACCTGTGAGGGTCACAAATCACCTCCTGATAGCAAACAGATAACAGATCCCTCTGTCACGCACCACAACTTTCCAGATTGTTTTTTGACCTGTTGTAAATAACTTCTCTACTTAGATTGCATTTTGTTTTGGCTTTTTTTTTAAGGACTCTAAAATGCTTTGAAGATCATGTGTATAAAAATCTGTGAATTTTCAGTTATTGTATCACACCATGTCTGATGAAGGGAGCTAGTACTCCTGAAAGCTTACTTATAAATATACTTAGTTAGCCTCTAAAAGGTATCGCCTGATTTCTTCACTCTTCCACTACTCTCAATGGCTAACACGGTACAACATTATACTACTATCCCTAAATGTAATGCACTTAGATGATTTCTGGGCCCGAGACCATACAATCCGCCACTGTTCCTGGGAAATGGGTTTGCTCACCGCCTCCTCCCACTTAAGCATATAGCGATGGCTATCTGGAGAGCCTGTAGTTTGTGAGGTAAGAAGTTGGTAAATAGAGGATATAAAGCCCCTAGTGGACGTGCCTGCATGGCAAATCTTTTCGAAAGCGGTGGGGGAGTGACACCTTAAGGGACCCATGGAGGGAGCGGACAAAGTGAACCACCTGCAAGTAATGGAACCATTCAGTACCTGGCAGGTTTTGATTAGCTGTAAGGTAAGCAAAGGACCTGAGTTCCAAGGTTCCAGGGTCAACCATGTCAGTAATCCGGTAAAGGCCAGCTTT
>CAMRHE010001988.1:0-16249 GCA_947044405.1 Leptodactylus fallax | reverse complement strand
TATGTAAAACAATATCCCAAAAGAAGACAAACAAACAAAAAATACAGGCTATAACTCAGGATCAGCCAAGTATAAACAATGTAATGTATGAACACAGTGACTGTACCAGCAGAATAGTGAGTGCAGCTCTGGAGTTTAATACAGAATGTAACTCAGGATCAATACAGGGTAAGAAATTTGATATATTTACACAGTGACTACACCAAAAGAATAGAGATTGCTGCTCTGGAATGTAATACTGGCTGTAATGTAATTTATGTACACAGTGACTGCACCAGCAGAAAAGTGAGTGCAGCTCTGGAGTATAATACAGGATGTAACTCAGGATCAGTACAGGATAAGTAATGTAATGTATGTACACAGTGACTGACCAGCGTGTGGTGCGCTCCGGATTATTGGCGATTCGGATTATTATTATTATTATTAGTTTATTTATATAGCACCATTAATTCCATGGTGCTTTACATTTGAGGGTTTACATATGGTACACAAAATATACAAAACAAATATGTGACCAACTGGCACAGTGGGATAGAGGGCCCTGCACGCAAGGGCTTACAATCTATGAGGGAAGAGGGATAGAGAAAGAAGGTGGGGGTAGAAGTTGTTCAGGTGGTGGTGTGGTGACAGTAGTGTCATTGGAGGTTGTAGGCCTTCCTGAATAGGTGAGTCTTCAAGGGCCTTCATCAAGCTTGTGATGGTGGGGGACAGTCTTATGTGTCTTGGTAGTGAGTTCCAGAGTATGGGGGATGCACGGGAGAAGTCTTGGAAACGTTTGTGTGAAGAGTGGATAAGTGCAGAGCAGAGTAGGAGGTCTTTGGAGGATCGGAGGTTACGTGCAGGCAGATAGCGGGAGATTAGGTCGGAGATATATGGAGGGGACAGGTTGTGGAGGGCTTTGTATGTCAGTGTTAGTAATTTGAACTCTATTCACTGGGCAACGGGTAGCCAGTGAAGGGATTGGCAGAGAGGAGCGGCCGATGAAGAACGGGGGGAGAGGTGTATTAGGCGAGCAGCACAGTTTAAGGTGGATTGGAGGGGGGCAAAAGTGTTTGTTGGGAGGCCATGGAGAAGGGTGTTACAGTAGTCTAGGCGAGAGATTATGAGGGCGTGGACTAGCATCTTTGCAGTTTCAGGGGTGAGGAAGGAGCGGATTCGATGGATGTTCTTGAGTTGGAGGCGGCAGGAGGTGTTGAGGGTTTGAATATGCGACTTGAAGGATAGATCAGAATCTAAAGTTATCCCAAGGCAGCGGACCCATGGGACTGGGGTGAGAGTGGTTCCATTAACTTTGATAGATGGGTCAGGAAGAGGGGCCGTGCGAGGAGGGGTGAAGATCATGAACTCCGCTGAGTTTGAGAAAGCAGGAGGAGAGAAAGGAGGCTACAGCTGCTAGACATTCTGGGACTCTAGACAACAGAGAGGTAATGGCTTTGGCAGTTAGAAGGTCATTAGTGACCTTGGTTAGGGCAGTTTCTGTGGAGTGATGGGGTCTGAAACCTGACTGTAGTCTGTCAAAGATCACATTGGATGAGAAATAGGAGGATAGTTCAGAGTGGACATGTTGTTCAAGCAATTTTGAGGCATATGGAAGCAGTGAGATGGGAAAATAGTTGGCTGGAGAGGACGGGTTGAGGAAGGGTTTCTTAAGTATAGGTGTGACATTAGTCGGAAGGCAGAAGGGAAGGATCCATTAGTTAGGGATAGGTTTAAGAGATGGGTTAGGGCAGGAGTAATGACTTCAGAAAGTTTGGGGATGAGATGTGATTGGACTGGGTTGAGCGCGCAGGAGGTGAGGTGGGATTTAGAGATTAGGGTGGAGAGCTTTTCATCAGTGACGGTGGAGAAACAGGTTAAAGATGAAGAACACTGAGCAGTTGGGTAGAGTGGTTGTCTGAAGTGTAGGGTGAGACTGTCTCTGATGGTGTCAATTTTGCTTTTGAAATAAGAGGCAAAGTCATCAGCTGTGATAAGTGATGTCGGAGGGGGCGCAGGAGGACAGAGAAGGGAATTGAAGGTAGTGAATAGCTGTTTGGGGTTGTGGGATAGGGCAGATATTAGTGTGGAGAAGTAGAACTGCTTTGCAGAGGTGAGTGCTTTCATGAATGTGAGAACTGCCTCTTTGTACCTAAGGAAGTCCTCCTGGGAGTGGCTTTTCTTCCAGAGGCGTTCTGCGACCTGTGAGGCACATCTCAGTTTTTTAGTCAGGTCAGTGTGCCAGGATTGCCTATTGAACAGTCGGGCTCTGGTTTTTGTGAAGCGGGCCACAGAGTCAAGGGCTGAAGTGATGGTGGTATTGTAGAAGTCAGCGTTGGTATCTGCGTCCTGGAGTTAGGATATGTCAGCGAGCTGTAGGAGAGAGACTGAGAGCGTGCGGATGTCAAGGCGATTAAGGTTCCTGTGGTAGCATGTTGGTTTAGGGGTTGGAGGGTCTATTATAGAGGAGAGGGCAGAGAATGTCAATAGGTTGTGGTCAGAGAGCGTGGACAGAGAGTTAGAGAGGTTGACTAGAGAGCAGAGGCAGGGAATATGAGGTCCAGCGTGTACCCCTTTGTGTGGGTGGCAGAGGAGGACCATTGAGAGAGACCAAAGGAGGCAGTGAGGGACAGGAGACTGGAAGGGGGGGTTGTGTTAATGGGGATATTGAAATCCCACATGATGATGGTGGGAGTGCCAGTGGATAGGAAATGCATTACCCAGGTGGTGAAGTGGTCGATAAAGGCCGCAGTAGGTCTTGGTGGTCAATATATGATGGCCAGTTGGAGGTTGGAGGGTGAGTAAATGCGAACAGAGTGCACTTCAAAGGAGGCGAGGGTGAGAGCAGGTATCGGTTGGATTGGGGCAAAGGAGCAGTTGTCAGACAGGAGTACGCCTACGCCTCAACCAGGTTTATTGTTGGGGCAGGGAGTTTGTGAGAATTGCAGACCTCCATAGGAGAGGGCAGAGGTAGTGTCTGAGGGTGTTATCCATGTTTCTGTGATATCGAGAAATGAAAATTTATGAGAAATGTAGAGATCGTGGATGTAGTCAAGTATGTTGCGTACAGAGCGAGCATTCCATAGTGCATTGGGGAGGGTGGGGGGAGGGGCAGGAGCGGGTAAGATAGGTGTAATATTTAGGGGGGTTCTGTGTGCTGATGCCAGTTGTGCGGGAAGATCCGACAGCGGGGAAGTGCTGGGATGGTCCAGGATTAGGAGATATGTCACCAGAAGTAAGGAGTAGTAGGGAAAGAGATAGCAGGTGTAAGTAGGAGAGAGTGTGGGGTGGTTGTGTGTCTGGGGTGGAAATCTTGTAGGTTTGTGAGTAGCTGCGCAGAGAAGGTCAGATGGTGGGGTAGAATAGATGGAGAGATAAATATTTATTTAGTGACATGGCTGGATTGGGGTGGAAAAGTGGTTTTTGCAAGTATGGGAAGAACAACAGTGATTATAGTGAGAAGCATTTCTGTAGATAATAGCTAGGTTTTGTTTTAGTGGCTTGTTGTTACCTTCAGTTCCCTTCCGGTTCAATTCTGGTCTAATTCTGGTCTGTACACTTACAATCTACACTTTGAGACTGCAAATTGACCTAGATGTAACTCAGGATCAGTACAGGATAAGTAATGTAATGTATGTGCACAGTGACTGTACCAGCAGAATAGTGAGTGCAGCTCTGGAGTATAATACAGGATGTAACTCAGGATCAGTACAAGATAAGTAATGTAATGTATGTACACAGTGACTGCACCAGCAGAATAGTGAGTGCAGCTCTGAGTATAATACAGGATGTACCTCAGGATCAGTACAGGATAAGTAATGTAATGTATGTACACAGTGACTGCACCAGCAGAATAGTGAGTGCAGCTCTGGAGTATAATACAGGATGTACCTCAGGATCAGTACAGGATAAGTAATGTAATGTATGTACACAGTGACTGCACCAGCAGAATAGTGAGTGCAGCTCTGGAGGGGTAAAAAACAGATAAACCCACACAAAAAAAAAAAAAAAAAATAATTTATTAAAAAAAAAAAAAACCCTTTCCCCACATTCACCCCTATAACCGCGGTGGCCCCGGGGTTTTTTTAATAAAAGAACACGGGGGGGTTTCCCTTTTTCCTGGAAAAAAACGCCCTCCCAGAAAAAAAAAACCCAAAAACCCCTCTCTTTTTTTTGGTCATACATTTTTATTATAAAGAGAACGAGAGAAAGAAATAAAAAAAAGACGCACCCCCCACCCAAGAGGAGGGAGGGTGTAGAAAAAAAAAAGCAAAACACAACAAGAACAGGAAAAGAAAAGTAATAAAAGAAAACAACACCACCACCACCAAAGCAGAGGGGGGCGCGGCGGGGGAAAAAAAAAGAAAAACACAAAAAAAAAAAAAAAAAAAATAAAATATTTTTTTTATAAAAAAACCACCCTTTCGCCACCCCCACTCCCCTTTCGGCGGGGGCGCCGGGGGGGGTTTTTAATAATAATAGAGGGGGGTGTTTTCCTGTTTGACTGGAAGAGAAAAGCTGCCGCCCAAGAAAGAAAACAACCCACAAACCACACCTTTTTTTTTTTTGGTCAATACATTTTTACATATATACACTTGTTGAAGCATAACATACACCCCACATTTTCAAAAAATGTTTCAATAAAATTTCTATGCACGTGTAAAACACAAATCCAGAATGTCCCAAAACTCCCAAATGTTTCCTGAAAATACCCAAGGTTGTATTCAGCAGAAGAGTCGTATTGCTTACTGGCCTCTGACACTGATACGGCCAGCAAGGGAGTACAGGAAAATGCCCCATTCTTCTATTTTTCCTCCCTCCTCCTCTGTGAGGGCATTTTCTCCTTTAACCACTCATGAAAATGAAAAATTTGAGGCTAAAGTAACATTTTATTAGAAAAAATGTAAATTTTCATTTTCACATCCCAGCAGTAGAGTCAAAGTATTCACTATACCCCTTGATAAATTCCTTGAGGGGTTTTACAGTGGCTTTCAAATGTATTCATACCCCTTGAACTTTTTCACATTTTGTCACCTTACAACCACAATGTTAAATGTATTTTCTTGAGATTTTCAGTAATAACCAACACAATGTAGCAGATAATTGTGAAGTGGAAGGAAAATGATACAAGGTTTTCATAATTTTAAAATTTTAATCACATAAAAATCTGAAAAGTGTGATGTGCAAAAGTCTTTAGCCCCCCTATATCAATTCTTTGTAGAGCCACCTTTCGCTGAAATTACATCTGCAAGTCTTTTGGGCTCTGTCTCTACCAGCTTTGCACATCTAGAGACTGAGATTTTTGCCCCTTCTTCTTCTTTGCAGCCAGATTGGATGGAGCGTCTGTGAACAGCAATTTTCATGTCTTGCCAGACAGCTCAATGGGATTTAGTTCAGGACTGTGACTGGCCCTTTTTAACACATGAATATTCTTTGATATAAGCCATTCCACTGTAGCTCTGTCTGTAGGTTTTCTTCCGGGATTGCCCTGTATTTAGCTACATCCATATTCCCATCACCTCTGACCAGCTTCCCTGTCCCTGCTGAGAAAGCCCCCCATGATCTGCCCCCTATGTGTCACAGTGGGGATGGGGCAGAATTTTTAGCGCTTTTTTTTTTTCGTCACACATAGAGCTTTCAACTTTGGTCCATAGTTCAACTTTGGTTTCCTCTGACCAGAGCACCTTCTTCCCCATGTTTGCTGTGTCCCCTATATGGCTTGTGGAAAACTGCAAACGGAACTTTCATTCAATAATGGTTTTCTTCTTGCCGCTCTTCCATAAAGGCCAGATTTGTGGAGTGCACGACTTATAGTTGTCCTGTGGACAGATTCTCCCTGTACCTGAGCTGTGGATTTCTGCAGCTTCTCCAGAGTGACCATGGGCCTCTTGGCTGCTTCTCTGACCAGTGCTCGCCTTGCTCGATCTGTTAGTTTAGGTGGACGGCCATGTCTTGGTAGGTTTGCAGTTGTAGAATACTATTTCCATTTTTGGATGCTGGATTGAACAGTGCTCCTTTTGGATGCTCCTAACCCCGCTTTAAACCTTTCCACAACTTTATCTCTGACCTGTCTGGTGAGTTCCTTGGTCTTCATAATTCTGTTTGTTCACTAGTGTTCTCTAACAAACCACTGAGGCCTTCATAGAACAGGTGTATTTATACTGAAACTACATTACACACAGCTGGACTCTATTAACTCATTAAGTGACTTCTGAAGGCGATTGTATGCACTGGATTTTATTTAGGGGTATCAGAGTACAGGCGGCTGAATACTTTTGCACGTCACACTTTTCAGATTTTTATTTAATTAAAATTTTGAAAACCTTGTATCATTTTCCTTCCACTTCACAATTATCTGCTACTTTGTGTTAGTCTATCACTTAAAATCTCAATAACATACATTTAAAATTGTGGTTGTAAGGTGACAAAATGTCAAAAAGTTCAAGTGGTATGAATACTTTTGCAATCCACTGTAGCTTCCAAAATGGGGTGATTTTATTTTATTTTTTTTGGGCAGGGGTTTTGGTCCACTGTTCTGGCACTTCAGGGGCTCTACAATGCAATATGGTGATTGAACAAAATCTGTCTTCCAAAATGCCAATAGCTCTCCTTCTGTTCTGTGTGCCCACACGTCAGTTTACATCCACATGTGGGGCATCTCTGTAGTGAAGAGGAATGCTTAACAAATTGTAAGTGCATTTTCTCATTTAACCCCTTGTGGACATGCAAAAATTGGGGTTAAAGCAATATTTTGCAGGGAAAGGGGTTAAACAGTTGAACATACGAGTCTGATTTCTCTTCTGTACCAGCTGTCAGATGACCTTGCTATGTTATGTGATCTGCTCTGCTGGTCTGTAGACTGGAGCCATCTTGGAGTCTATGTGATGTTCTCTGTATTTCCTATGTAAATAAATCAGTGTTTGAGTAAAGGAAAAACATTTTATATTAAACCTTCAGTAACATCGCACTGAGTTATCAGGATCCTCACAAACAGGAGAGATGGCTGATACTACAAAGGGAGACATTATTGTCCATTATCTGGGTCTTCTGACCCCAGCACTGATGGCTCTCATAGCCGGACTGGTGATACATTCATTTATTATAGGAGTCAATGTCAATGACTGGTGGAAAGGAAGATCAGTGACTCCTGTTGACCACATTGTAACTTCTCTTGGGATTTCAAGAATGTGCGCTCAATGTGCTGATACTCTGTATTTCTTTCTGGATATACTGACCCTGAGAGACCTGTATTCACAAGTAACTCTGATTATTCTGGATGCAGTTGGCTCTTTCTTTACTTATGCCAATATTTGGCTAACATCTGTTCTCTCCATTGTTTTGTGTCTGAAGATCTCCAACCTCCACACCAGACTGTTCCTGTATCTGAGGAGGATGATATTACACAGGACTGTTCATTTCATTGTAGTCTCAGTCATTTTCTCTGCTCTCAGTAGTATGATGCCCCTGTTTGTTTTTTTAAGATCACCAATGGTGCAACCTACCATGACTAATATATCCACAGATTGCATTAATGCTCATCCTATATACATTTATATTATCGGATCCTTCTTCCCAGTACTTTTCTATTCCATCTCCTCAGTCCTCCTCTTCACCTCTCTGTATCATCACACAACAAGGATGAAGATGAGCAGTAACTTATCCATCAATCTGGAGACATATTACTCAGCGATGAGATTTGTATCTATCACTTTTATATATAACACTATATACTTCATTGTCCACTTTTTTCTTGTTTTTTATTACAATTACTGTGTATTTCTTGATTGGCTTTATATTCTTGTGGACTTTCTACCAGTTCTACATTTCTCCTACCTGATCTACAGAACAGCCAAACTCAGAAAACAGATGTCCAAGGTTCTTCACAATGTAATTCATATCTTATTCCATAGGAAAGATACAGATACTAGAGAGAACATAGAAGTAGTAGCTGAGTGAGGTAAATACATACAGTAGGATAGGCCAATCGATGTATGATAAGTCGGGGTCTAGGACCTGAATTGTTCAGCAGAATAAAGGGGTCACAACTTTAGAACTTATTCACACAAAAGTGAAAAACATTTCTGTTTTAAAAACATGAGCGTGAATGGGTCTACTCACAGGTCTATTTTTTGACGGACAGCTTTACACATGTTCTATCTTTGTGCATTTTGACTATTTCAAATATGGACATGTGAATACACCCATAGAGTTTTGTGGGCTTTAAAATAATGTGAATAAAAACAGACTGCTGTCAGTTTATCATGGATGTTTGGTCGATGAAAACAGAATACTTGTGTGAATAAGGCCTTAGGGCTCATGTATATGAATTTTATAGTTTTGGACCTCGTTTCCCTGTCCAAATGCCTTGGTTTTACATCCACTTTGCATCCATTTCTGATCTGTATATCCAAGTTGGAAACGATTTCCATTGTATTTCACTGATCAAATTTTGCAAATCTGTCTCTTGGCAACAAATCAGTGAAAAATAGACAGATATCTGTATTTTCCTCTGATCCATAGACTTCACAAACCTGAGAAGCCCATTGAATTGGACATGCTTTTCAAAAAATGAATAGATATATCAATAATTGAAAAAAAAAATAACGTCTACATGAGTCTGTAGGAAAGCGTTGATTCTAATGCTGAGTGCTGTCCTTTAAAAAAGGAAGGTACTCGGATGGCAAAAATACTCATGTGTACCCTTAGGCATTGTAAAAAATGTCTGTTAAAAACTAATATAAAGGTCAATTTTTTTCTGTTTTCCATTCTCGTGTCAGATAATTTTTATCCACTTTCCTGCCATCTCTCATTTTTTAAAATTAATTGTCATCTTTTTGTAATTTTTTTTGTACCCATCCCACTAATTTGATTTTATCCCTTTCCTGCCACAGCCATTAAGTTTTCACTTCCCACCTTCCCAAAGCCATAACTAATTTAATTTTCATTCACATACCCGTATGAGGGATTAATTTTTGCGGGACAAATTGTACTTTATAATGGTAACATTTAATATTCCATATAATTTACTGGGAAGCTGGAAAATATTTAGTGTGGGGTGAAATTAGAGAAAAAACTGTGTCTGTGCTAATGCTTATGGGTTTTGTTTTTATGGTGTTCACTGTTAGGCCAAACTGTTACGTTACTTATATTCTGTGGATCATTACGATTATGGAGATACCAAAGTTATATCGTTTTTGTTATATTTTAAAAAAAAAATTAAAAAACAGGGCTGATAAGGCATCTTTTTTGTGAGGCCAGATGTAATTTTTATTTATACGTTATTGGGATTGTCTGATGCTTTGATCACGTTTTATTTAATTTTTTTTTTTGAAGATGAAACTCCAAAAATACAGCAGCTTAGATGTTTATTTTTTCCGCTGTGGCTTTCATCTTATGGTAAAAATACTTTTATATATTTGTAGTTCTGGTATTTTCTGACATGGGGATACTAAACTTGTTTGTTTATTTATTTGTATTTCAGATTTGGGGTGATTTGATTTTTTTTTCTTAATTTTTTGAATATTTTTTAAAGCTTTTTAATTATTTTTAAAGTTTGAATCTGCATTTATTACATTGCTTGTGCCATAAACTGTATTGCAGTTTATGGGAGATTCACAGTGTAACTGTTGAGGCCTGATGCATGGTTTCCAGGGTCTTGACAGTTTATTGACTATATTGAATATACTATACAATTTAACAGGGGTATTTTGTCTGTTTGGGTTACATATTTATGCTATTATATTTCTGGTCAGTACAATATATATGTAACACCATCTTTTGCTTTTAAGTTGTTTTCCACTGTGTGATTAATTTTAACATATTTTAAATATGTCTTTTTGTATTTCCAATAAAGTTGTTTTGATTCACAGTTTGTTTGGGTTTAGTATTGTTCCTTCTATAAGTGATGTGATTGATGGTGCATTTTCTAGGACTTGGATTTACATACTTATTTAGAATCTTCCTTGTGATATAAGAGGAGTTGACACAATTTGGATATCATTTAGTTCTTGTGATAGCCATCTCTTGGTCAAGATGGTTGGCACATCAAGACATTTTAATAATCCCTCTGACCACTAGTTACTATTTAGAAAATCAGTGTCCCTCACTGCGAGACCCCAGTCCTACTACCCCATATACACAGACACAAATATGGCAAAGTTTAAAATTACAAATAATGTACTGCATACACTTTTTTAAAAAAAATCTGATTTTATTTCATTTTTGTACAGAGTTTACAAAAAATAGTTCACAAAAGTACAGTACATAAATAATAAGCGAACAAGCACATGAAAACTCACAGCTAATTGGATAGTATCATCGCAAAAAGTCTGTAAAAAGATAAGATCTGAGATTCATGTTTGAGACCAAGTGAGAACATATGAAAAACGAATAAACATCATGTAAAGAAAGAACAGTGATCAGAGGAAGCTTCATTTCAAGTTAGCCTTCCCTATATCGCAACATAGGAGTATGAAATCTAAGCACATACATATCATATGGTGTCAGTGAGAGGAGATGATGGAGGGTGAGGTGGGGGAGATATCCTGGGGTCAAATACAGTAGCGGAGTCAGGGTACCACACTCTCAGGTACTGCTCATGTCGTGCCCAGCTGATTAATTCATCAAACCTCGCTATCTGATGGACCTTTTCCCTCCAGATATGTAGCGGTGGTGGAGTCGACTAAGCCAGAAGAGCGGAATCAGAGTTTTTGCAGCCTCAATTAGATGGGTGGTCAGATTGGTTTTGGATGGACGCAGAAGGGGTTGTGGGCGTGAGAGGATTACCATGTCCGGGGTCAGAGAAAGACGGTGACCAATGATGAGTGCAATTTAATCAGAGATCTGAGTCCAGAAATGTTGAATGATCTCAGAGGACCACCAAATATGCAATAGAGTCCCTGGTTGTTTCTGACAGCGCCAACACAAATTTGAGTCTGCTAGTTTATGATTATGAAGCCAGTCTGGAGATTTATGTCATCTTGAGAGTAACTTATAATGTGACTCCTGTAGCCTTACACAGGTGGAGAATTCATGAGAGTGGCGTAGAATAAAAGCTGCATCTTCATCTGTCAAGCTAAGTTTGAGTTCTTTCTCCCAAGAAAGCAAGAATGTTTTGTCAGTTTCGTTAGCATGGTCAGGAAAGAAATACATGTAGAGACTTTTGTAGAGGCAGGGCTATTGGACAGGAGACTTTTCTCATAGGGAGTGAGGGGTCTGGTGGGAGATCCAATCTTGAGCATCTCAGAGACAAGTTTTTGAAAATTTGCATAATGAAGAAAGTTGACACTGACTGATGGAGTCAACAGTTCAAGGCGTTGGTGACTCATTGGTTTTCTATCAATGACTAGATCGCTCAGTGTTATATGTCTTAACCTGGGCCACAAATCTACCTTGCTGAGCTTCTGGATAGAAAGTAAGTGTTGTAAGAGGCTGGCTGGCAAGATAGGTGAGATCGGAAGGGAGAGTGTCCCGAAATTGATGCCATATTTCACATGGTCCACACAGTAACGGATCAAAATCTCGTACCTTAACAGTTTTCATGTCTGACAACCACAAGTGTTGTAGGAAGGATGTACCAAACTGAGCTTCAGCAAGGGTTTTTTCGTCGGACAACGCGTAGACATGACATAAGACATCCATCTAGACAACTGTATTGCTCTATAATAAGTGAGCATATCTGGTAGAGCTATCCCACTTACCCTTGATCATAAGTTGATAAGCTAGTCGAGGAGTCTTGTACTTCCAAGTTTAGGTAGTAAAGAGGCTGCGAAGGGACTGAAAAAAATACTTTTGGAAGGGAGATAGGCAGCATCTACAGCACATAAGTGATCTTGGGGACTATATATATTTGGAGGAGATTTCTCCTACCTAACCAGGGTATATATGGAAGGTCATAGGGCTTGATAAACCTCTTGATGTCCTGTAGAAAAGGTAGATGGCTTCTGGAGTATATTTCACTCAGTTGGTTGGGAAGGTGGATCCCAAGAGATTTAACAGAGGGTTCTTCTCATTAGAGAAACTTTTTGGATTTTTATGTAGGAAACAAGGTCACCAAATGGCCTAAATGCATGGCAGGGTATTATATATCAATACTGAATAATATATTACTGACTGTGATCTGTATATATGTATATATCTAAAAACCACCCTGGACAAAGGTGCTCTGTGTGAAATGCGCACTGGGTGTGGTGGGTGTTATTCTGGTCCTGGGCACTCACCCTATACTTGTTTCCAGGGTCTTTTGAGTTTATTGGCTAAATTATACAGTATGTACTATGTGCTTTAATGGGGACATTGTTTGTTTGCCTATCTGGGTTAAATATCTATACTGTTATATTGCCATTGCTTGTCCATACAATAAATATAATACCATCCTGTTGCTTTTTAGTTTTTAAAAGTATTTATTAAAAAGTTACGATAACAGGAAACAAATCAAGCAAGAAGATAATAACAGTATAATTACAAAAATGTAAAACGATACAAGTGTAATACAGGAGAACTGTTAATAATGTGTAGGCCATTAATACATAAAATAAGGACGGGCAATAAAAAGGTGTCAAAACCCAAAACCAGCAGGGGGAAAAATTGGGAGGAGAGTATAGCGCTGTAGTGCTAATAAACAGAAGTTAGGTAAGGGGGGATCCTACCTGAAAAGGGGGGGAACTAATAGTATATTCAATCCAACCTGACAATCAGAGCTGAAGGCAATATGGCAGTCCTAGGATTTTAGACCTGTTAGACCTGTTAACCCAAACTTTATCAAAAAGCGGGTGGGTATGAGAGATAGAGGCACTAATTCATTCATGGAGTATAACAGTGTCAATGCGCCAGATAAAATTGGGCATATTTAAGGTAGTCAGGCCTAAGGTTAAGAATAAAAATTAGTGCCGACAATGGAAAAGACTGTCCAAAAAGTTGTTGGGTCATTCTATGAATGAGTATCCAGAAGCAACAGGACTGAGGGCAGGATATGGAAGGTATTGCCTAGGGCATTGCAACCCCTAAAACAAAGGGGTGAGACTGCAGGGTAAAAGCTATGTAAGCGATGAGGGACTAAATATGTTCTGTGGAGAACTTTCGAAGAAGGTTCCATAAGAGTGACCTGCCAACTGACTTTGCTAATAGAAGTACAACAGTCTATCCATTGGGCTGGGGTCAGGGTAGAATCAATATCTCGTTCCCAAGATACCATAAAATTAAGCTTAGTGTTAAGAGTTGGGGTGTTAACTATTACTACATATAAATGAAAGAAAATCCTTTTCCGCTGCCCTGAGCAAACAGAGTCTCTCAAAGCTAGTAGAGGAGATTTCTGGATTGAGTGGAATGAGAGAACATAGAAAATGGAAGACCTGTGTAGTCCAAAAAGCCTCTGAAGGAGACAGGGAGAATGAAGTAGCGAATTCTTCTTTGGTGAAAACCCACTGCTTACAGAGGAAATCATTGAGGCAGCGAAACCAGGCGTGTCTCCAACAAACACACACCTCAGGGGATAGAGCAGGAGGGAAGAGGGGGTTAAAAAACAGTGGTGTTAAAAGTGAGATCGGGCTTTGCAAGCCATATTGAAAATGGACTCTCCGCCAATCAGTCTCCTTAGCCCCCACTGGAATAGAAGGAGCTGCTGACCTCGGGGTCCCAATGCAAGGCTTACAGAGAGGTCAGAGCTATCAGTGCAGGTTGCAATGTCACCCATTGCGGGCAATCAGATTCCTTGTGAATAGAACTAAGTTAAGAGAGCCTAGCAGCGACATAGTACTTATAACCCACCCAGTCTCACCCATGATAATACAAAGCTCACCTGCGAATACGCGGCCGTTTATTTGTCCAACTAAAGTAAAAGATTTCTTTCTGGACGGGGGTCAAGGAGGCAGAGGTCAGCAGCGTTGGGAGAGTGCAAAAGAAGTAACCATCTTAACAAAATGGACTCTCCCAATCCAAGAAAGGGAGGGGTTGTGCCACACGCCAAAATCTCTTATAAGCTTCTGGATCAGTGTGGCATAGGTCCATTTAAAAGGGTCTCTATGGAGTTACAGAGATATTTATCTCTAGACTGGAAGCCAAAATTTAGGGCAATCAACTTAGCGGTGGCAGGAGGGACATTACAATGGAGGATTTCCGACTTAGATGTATTAAGTGTAAGGCCTGACAGTGGCGTAACACGGGATAGACTGATAATGAAGTTCGGGAGGGAAACTAAAGGGTTTGTAATAGTTAATAGCATATAATCATCAGCAAAAAGGTTAGATTTGTATTCATGACCACCAATCCGCACACCCCGAATATAGGTATGGGAACAAATAGCCATTGCTAGTGGTTCTATCACTGGGGACACAGTAGGGAGGTTGAGGGGGCAGTGAAAGGAAGTAGTGGGAGCAGAGTAAAGTTTCTCATAAAACTGGTGGAACTGGGCATAAATTGAGTTAGGATTAGAGGTCATGGTACCTCCACAGTCCCGTATTTGGTAAATGGTGTTCAATCTCTGGCATGCCTCCATTTTAGAGGCTAATAGCTTATCAGGTTTATTGGCGTATCTATAGAAGTGTGCCTGACTCCAACGCACCGCCTTTTCAGTCCGATGCATAAGGACAGAATTCAAGCTGTAATTTAATATCTTTAACGCATTGCGCTAAATAATGAGGGTTGGAGCTGATTAAAATCTTATGCTCCAAGTCCATCTGGACCTTAGTCCGTTCACATTTTAGGCAAGAGGCTTCCACTATAAGGGAGCCTTGTATCGCGGCTATATGGGCTGCCCAATTAATGGCTGGGTCTGTATGCGAGGCTGTATTAAGTGCAAAGAAATGGTCAAGGTCGTCTGCGATCCATGTCCGGATACCAGGGTCAGTTAATTCTGTTGTTTTTAAGGTGTTTTTCACTTTGTAATTCATTCAATATTATAATTATGTATTTTGCTATTGTCAATAAAATATTGATGAACAGTTTGTGAGGGTCTTGCACTTTTTGTTGCATAGGTGATATGGCTGATGGTGCCTTTGCTAGGACATAGGTTAACATACCCATTAGGAATCTTACTTATTCATAGGTTTGATATGTATAGAGGCAAGAGGAGTTGACAGAACTTGTGAGTCTTTTGGCTTTCAGGACAGTCATCTCTTGGTCAAAATGGTTGGCACATCAAGAAATTCTCAAAAAAAAAATTAAAATTCCAACTGGTTATTAAATAGATAATCAGTGTCCCTCACTACGAGACCCCGGGCCTACTACCCAGTATACACATGAAATAGCAAAGTTCAACATTCAAAATAATTCACTACATGTGTCACAGAAAATCACCTTGACTTTTCAACAGATATTAATGATGTCTTCATTGTAGTGTGTTATCAATGTGATTAAATTGCTACACACACACACACACGATCAGTAATATAATGTACAGTATGTACACAGTGACTGTACCAGCAGAATAGTGAGCACAGCTCTGGAGTATAATACAGGATATAACTCAGGATCAGTACAGGATAAGTAATGTAATGTGTGTACACAGTGACTGCACCAGCAGGATAGTGAGCGCAGCTCTGGAGTATAATACAGGATGTAACTCAGGATCAGTACAGGATAAGTAATGTATGTACATAGTGACTGCACCAGCAGAATAGTGAGTGCAGCTCTGGAGTATAATACAGGATGTAACTCAGGATCAGTACAGGATAAGTAATGTAATGTATGTACACAGTGACTGCACCAGCAGAATAGTGAGCGCAGCTCTGGAGTATAATACAGGATGTAACTCAGGATCAGTACAGGATAAGTAATGTAATGTATGTACACAGTGACTGTACCAGCAGAATAGTGAGCACAGCTCTGGAGTATAATACAGGATGTAACTCAGGATCAGTACAGGATAAGTAATGTATGTACACAGTGACTGCACCAGCAGGATAGTGAGTGCAGCTCTGGAGTATAATACAGGATGTAACTCAGGATCAGTACAGGATAAGTAATGTAATGTATGTACACAGTGACTGCACCAGCAGAATAGTGAGCGCAGCTCTGGAGTATAATACAGGATGTAACTCAGGATCAGTACAGGATAAGTAATGTAATGTATGTACACAGTGACTGTACCAGCAGAATAGTGAGCACAGCTCTGGAGTATAATACAGGATGTAACTCAGGATCAGTACAGGATAAGTAATGTAATGTATGTACACAGTGACTGCACCAGCAGAATAGTGAGTGCAGCTCTGGAGTATAATACAGGATGTAACTCAGGATCAGTACAGGATAAGTAATGTATGTACATAGTGACTGCACC
>CAMRHE010001987.1:0-16250 GCA_947044405.1 Leptodactylus fallax | reverse complement strand
TGCAGGGCTGGGGGTGATATGCTGGGTCTGGTGACACTAACCTATCTATCTGCAGGGCTGGGGGGATATGCTGGTTCTGGTGACACTAACCTATCTATCTGCAGGGCTGGGGGGATATGCTGGTTCTGGTGACACTAACCTATCTATCTGCAGGGCTGGGGTGATATGCTGGTTCTGGTGACACTAACCTATCTATCTGCAGGGCTGGGGTGATATGCTGGTTCTGGTGACACTAACCTATCTATCTGCAGGGCTGGGGTGATATGCTGGTTCTGGTGACACTAACCTATCTATCTGCAGGGCTGGGGTGATATGCTGGTTCTGGTGACACTAACCTATCTATCTGCAGGGCTGGGGTGATATGCTGGTTCTGGTGACACTAACCTATCTATCTGCAGGGCTGGGGTGATATGCTGGTTCTGGTGACACTAACCTATCTATCTGCAGGGCTGGGGGGATATGCTGGTTCTGGTGACACTAACCTATCTATCTGCAGGGCTGGGGTGATATGCTGGTTCTGGTGACACTAACCTATCTATCTGCAGGGCTGGGGGGATATGCTGGTTCTGGTGACACTAACCTATCTATCTGCAGGGCTGGGGTGATATGCTGGTTCTGGTGACACTAACCTATCTATCTGCAGGGCTGGGGTGATATGCTGGTTCTGGTGACACTAACCTATCTATCTGCAGGGCTGGGGTGATATGCTGGTTCTGGTGACACTAACCTATCTATCTGCAGGGCTGGGGTGATATGCTGGTTCTGGTGACACTAACCTATCTATCTGCAGGGCTGGGGTGATATGCTGGTTCTGGTGACACTAACCTATCTATCTGCAGGGCTGGGGTGATATGCTGGTTCTGGTGACACTAACCTATCTATCTGCAGGGCTGGGGTGATATGCTGGTTCTGGTGACACTAACCTATCTATCTGCAGGGCTGGGGTGATATGCTGGTTCTGGTGACACTAACCTATCTATCTGCAGGGCTGGGGTGATATGCTGGTTCTGGTGACACTAACCTATCTATCTGCAGGGCTGGGGTGATATGCTGGTTCTGGTGACACTAACCTATCTATCTGCAGGGCTGGGGTGATATGCTGGTTCTGGTGACACTAACCTATCTATCTGCAGGGCTGGGGTGATATGCTGGTTCTGGTGACACTAACCTATCTATCTGCAGGGCTGGGGTGATATGCTGGTTCTGGTGACACTAACCTATCTATCTGCAGGGCTGGGGTGATATGCTGGTTCTGGTGACACTAACCTATCTATCTGCAGGGCTGGGGGGATATGCTGGTTCTGGTGACACTAACCTATCTATCTGCAGGGCTGGGGTGATATGCTGGTTCTGGTGACACTAACCTATCTATCTGCAGGGCTGGGGTGATATGCTGGTTCTGGTGACACTAACCTATCTATCTGCAGGGCTGGGGTGATATGCTGGGTCTGGTGACACTAACCTATCTATCTGCAGGGCTGGGGTGATATGCTGGTTCTGGTGACACTAACCTATCTATCTGCAGGGCTGGGGTGATATGCTGGTTCTGGTGACACTAACCTATCTATCTGCAGGGCTGGGGTGATATGCTGGTTCTGGTGACACTAACCTATCTATCTGCAGGGCTGGGGTGATATGCTGGTTCTGGTGACACTAACCTATCTATCTGCAGGGCTGGGGTGATATGCTGGTTCTGGTGACACTAACCTATCTATCTGCAGGGCTGGGGTGATATGCTGGTTCTGGTGACACTAACCTATCTATCTGCAGGGCTGGGGTGATATGCTGGTTCTGGTGACACTAACCTATCTATCTGCAGGGCTGGGGTGATATGCTGGTTCTGGTGACACTAACCTATCTATCTGCAGGGCTGGGGTGATATGCTGGTTCTGGTGACACTAACCTATCTATCTGCAGGGCTGGGGTGATATGCTGGTTCTGGTGACACTAACCTATCTATCTGCAGGGCTGGGGTGATATGCTGGGTCTGGTGACACTAACCTATCTATCTGCAGGGCTGGGGTGATATGCTGGGTCTGGTGACACTAACCTATCTATCTGCAGGGCTGGGGTGATATGCTGGTTCTGGTGACACTAACCTATCTATCTGCAGGGCTGGGGGGATATGCTGGTTCTGGTGACACTAACCTATCTATCTGCAGGGCTGGGGGGATATGCTGGTTCTGGTGACACTAACCTATCTATCTGCAGGGCTGGGGTGATATGCTGGTTCTGGTGACACTAACCTATCTATCTGCAGGGCTGGGGTGATATGCTGGTTCTGGTGACACTAACCTATCTATCTGCAGGGCTGGGGTGATATGCTGGTTCTGGTGACACTAACCTATCTATCTGCAGGGCTGGGGTGATATGCTGGTTCTGGTGACACTAACCTATCTATCTGCAGGGCTGGGGTGATATGCTGGTTCTGGTGACACTAACCTATCTATCTGCAGGGCTGGGGGGATATGCTGGTTCTGGTGACACTAACCTATCTATCTGCAGGGCTGGGGTGATATGCTGGTTCTGGTGACACTAACCTATCTATCTGCAGGGCTGGGGGGATATGCTGGGTCTGGTGACACTAACCTATCTATCTGCAGGGCTGGGGGGATATGCTGGGTCTGGTGACACTAACCTATCTATCTGCAGGGCTGGGGTGATATGCTGGTTCTGGTGACACTAACCTATCTATCTGCAGGGCTGGGGTGATATGCTGGTTCTGGTGACACTAACCTATCTATCTGCAGGGCTGGGGTGATATGCTGGTTCTGGTGACACTAACCTATCTATCTGCAGGGCTGGGGTGATATGCTGGTTCTGGTGACACTAACCTATCTATCTGCAGGGCTGGGGTGATATGCTGGTTCTGGTGACACTAACCTATCTATCTGCAGGGCTGGGGTGATATGCTGGTTCTGGTGACACTAACCTATCTATCTGCAGGGCTGGGGTGATATGCTGGTTCTGGTGACACTAACCTATCTATCTGCAGGGCTGGGGTGATATGCTGGTTCTGGTGACACTAACCTATCTATCTGCAGGGCTGGGGTGATATGCTGGTTCTGGTGACACTAACCTATCTATCTGCAGGGCTGGGGTGATATGCTGGTTCTGGTGACACTAACCTATCTATCTGCAGGGCTGGGGTGATATGCTGGTTCTGGTGACACTAACCTATCTATCTGCAGGGCTGGGGTGATATGCTGGTTCTGGTGACACTAACCTATCTATCTGCAGGGCTGGGGTGATATGCTGGTTCTGGTGACACTAACCTATCTATCTGCGGGGCTGGGGTGATATGCTGGTTCTGGTGACACTAACCTATCTATCTGCAGGGCTGGGGGGATATGCTGGTTCTGGTGACACTAACCTATCTATCTGCAGGGCTGGGGTGATATGCTGGTTCTGGTGACACTAACCTATCTATCTGCAGGGCTGGGGTGATATGCTGGTTCTGGTGACACTAACCTATCTATCTGCAGGGCTGGGGTGATATGCTGGGTCTGGTGACACTAACCTATCTATCTGCAGGGCTGGGGTGATATGCTGGTTCTGGTGACACTAACCTATCTATCTGCAGGGCTGGGGTGATATGCTGGGTCTGGTGACACTAACCTATCTATCTGCAGGGCTGGGGTGATATGCTGGTTCTGGTGACACTAACCTATCTATCTGCAGGGCTGGGGTGATATGCTGGTTCTGGTGACACTAACCTATCTATCTGCAGGGCTGGGGTGATATGCTGGTTCTGGTGACACTAACCTATCTATCTGCAGGGCTGGGGTGATATGCTGGTTCTGGTGACACTAACCTATCTATCTGCAGGGCTGGGGTGATATGCTGGGTCTGGTGACACTAACCTATCTATCTGCAGGGCTGGGGTGATATGCTGGTTCTGGTGACACTAACCTATCTATCTGCAGGGCTGGGGTGATATGCTGGTTCTGGTGACACTAACCTATCTATCTGCAGGGCTGGGGTGATATGCTGGGTCTGGTGACACTAACCTATCTATCTGCAGGGCTGGGGTGATATGCTGGTTCTGGTGACACTAACCTATCTATCTGCAGGGCTGGGGTGATATGCTGGTTCTGGTGACACTAACCTATCTATCTGCAGGGCTGGGGTGATATGCTGGTTCTGGTGACACTAACCTATCTATCTGCAGGGCTGGGGTGATATGCTGGGTCTGGTGACACTAACCTATCTATCTGCAGGGCTGGGGTGATATGCTGGTTCTGGTGACACTAACCTATCTATCTGCAGGGCTGGGGTGATATGCTGGTTCTGGTGACACTAACCTATCTATCTGCAGGGCTGGGGTGATATGCTGGGTCTGGTGACACTAACCTATCTATCTGCAGGGCTGGGGTGATATGCTGGTTCTGGTGACACTAACCTATCTATCTGCAGGGCTGGGGTGATATGCTGGTTCTGGTGACACTAACCTATCTATCTGCAGGGCTGGGGTGATATGCTGGGTCTGGTGACACTAACCTATCTATCTGCAGGGCTGGGGGGATATGCTGGGTCTGGTGACACTAACCTATCTATCTGCAGGGCTGGGGTGATATGCTGGTTCTGGTGACACTAACCTATCTATCTGCAGGGCTGGGGTGATATGCTGGTTCTGGTGACACTAACCTATCTATCTGCAGGGCTGGGGTGATATGCTGGTTCTGGTGACACTAACCTATCTATCTGCAGGGCTGGGGTGATATGCTGGTTCTGGTGACACTAACCTATCTATCTGCAGGGCTGGGGTGATATGCTGGTTCTGGTGACACTAACCTATCTATCTGCAGGGCTGGGGTGATATGCTGGTTCTGGTGACACTAACCTATCTATCTGCAGGGCTGGGGTGATATGCTGGTTCTGGTGACACTAACCTATCTATCTGCAGGGCTGGGGTGATATGCTGGGTCTGGTGACACTAACCTATCTATCTGCAGGGCTGGGGGGATATGCTGGTTCTGGTGACACTAACCTATCTATCTGCAGGGCTGGGGTGATATGCTGGTTCTGGTGACACTAACCTATCTATCTGCAGGGCTGGGGTGATATGCTGGTTCTGGTGACACTAACCTATCTATCTGCAGGGCTGGGGTGATATGCTGGTTCTGGTGACACTAACCTATCTATCTGCAGGGCTGGGGTGATATGCTGGTTCTGGTGACACTAACCTATCTATCTGCAGGGCTGGGGTGATATGCTGGTTCTGGTGACACTAACCTATCTATCTGCAGGGCTGGGGTGATATGCTGGTTCTGGTGACACTAACCTATCTATCTGCAGGGCTGGGGTGATATGCTGGTTCTGGTGACACTAACCTATCTATCTGCAGGGCTGGGGTGATATGCTGGTTCTGGTGACACTAACCTATCTATCTGCAGGGCTGGGGGGATATGCTGGTTCTGGTGACACTAACCTATCTATCTGCAGGGCTGGGGGGATATGCTGGGTCTGGTGACACTAACCTATCTATCTGCAGGGCTGGGGTGATATGCTGGTTCTGGTGACACTAACCTATCTATCTGCAGGGCTGGGGTGATATGCTGGTTCTGGTGACACTAACCTATCTATCTGCAGGGCTGGGGTGATATGCTGGTTCTGGTGACACTAACCTATCTATCTGCAGGGCTGGGGTGATATGCTGGTTCTGGTGACACTAACCTATCTATCTGCAGGGCTGGGGTGATATGCTGGTTCTGGTGACACTAACCTATCTATCTGCAGGGCTGGGGTGATATGCTGGTTCTGGTGACACTAACCTATCTATCTGCAGGGCTGGGGTGATATGCTGGTTCTGGTGACACTAACCTATCTATCTGCAGGGCTGGGGTGATATGCTGGTTCTGGTGACACTAACCTATCTATCTGCAGGGCTGGGGTGATATGCTGGTTCTGGTGACACTAACCTATCTATCTGCAGGGCTGGGGTGATATGCTGGTTACTGGTGACACTAACCTATCTATCTGCAGGGCTGGGGGGATATGCTGGTTCTGGTGACACTAACCTATCTATCTGCAGGGCTGGGGTGATATGCTGGTTCTGGTGACACTAACCTATCTATCTGCAGGGCTGGGGTGATATGCTGGTTCTGGTGACACTAACCTATCTATCTGCAGGGCTGGGGTGATATGCTGGTTCTGGTGACACTAACCTATCTATCTGCAGGGCTGGGGTGATATGCTGGGTCTGGTGACACTAACCTATCTATCTGCAGGGCTGGGGGGATATGCTGGTTCTGGTGACACTAACCTATCTATCTGCAGGGCTGGGGTGATATGCTGGTTCTGGTGACACTAACCTATCTATCTGCAGGGCTGGGGTGATATGCTGGTTCTGGTGACACTAACCTATCTATCTGCAGGGCTGGGGTGATATGCTGGGTCTGGTGACACTAACCTATCTATCTGCAGGGCTGGGGGGATATGCTGGTTCTGGTGACACTAACCTATCTATCTGCAGGGCTGGGGTGATATGCTGGTTCTGGTGACACTAACCTATCTATCTGCAGGGCTGGGGTGATATGCTGGTTCTGGTGACACTAACCTATCTATCTGCAGGGCTGGGGTGATATGCTGGTTCTGGTGACACTAACCTATCTATCTGCAGGGCTGGGGGGATATGCTGGTTCTGGTGACACTAACCTATCTATCTGCAGGGCTGGGGTGATATGCTGGTTCTGGTGACACTAACCTATCTATCTGCAGGGCTGGGGTGATATGCTGGTTCTGGTGACACTAACCTATCTATCTGCAGGGCTGGGGTGATATGCTGGTTCTGGTGACACTAACCTATCTATCTGCAGGGCTGGGGTGATATGCTGGTTCTGGTGACACTAACCTATCTATCTGCAGGGCTGGGGGGATATGCTGGTTCTGGTGACACTAACCTATCTATCTGCAGGGCTGGGGTGATATGCTGGTTCTGGTGACACTAACCTATCTATCTGCAGGGCTGGGGTGATATGCTGGTTCTGGTGACACTAACCTATCTATCTGCAGGGCTGGGGTGATATGCTGGTTCTGGTGACACTAACCTATCTATCTGCAGGGCTGGGGTGATATGCTGGTTCTGGTGACACTAACCTATCTATCTGCAGGGCTGGGGTGATATGCTGGTTCTGGTGACACTAACCTATCTATCTGCAGGGCTGGGGTGATATGCTGGTTCTGGTGACACTAACCTATCTATCTGCAGGGCTGGGGGGATATGCTGGTTCTGGTGACACTAACCTATCTATCTGCAGGGCTGGGGTGATATGCTGGTTCTGGTGACACTAACCTATCTATCTGCAGGGCTGGGGTGATATGCTGGTTCTGGTGACACTAACCTATCTATCTGCAGGGCTGGGGTGATATGCTGGGTCTGGTGACACTAACCTATCTATCTGCAGGGCTGGGGTGATATGCTGGTTCTGGTGACACTAACCTATCTATCTGCAGGGCTGGGGTGATATGCTGGTTCTGGTGACACTAACCTATCTATCTGCAGGGCTGGGGTGATATGCTGGTTCTGGTGACACTAACCTATCTATCTGCAGGGCTGGGGTGATATGCTGGTTCTGGTGACACTAACCTATCTATCTGCAGGGCTGGGGTGATATGCTGGGTCTGGTGACACTAACCTATCTATCTGCAGGGCTGGGGTGATATGCTGGTTCTGGTGACACTAACCTATCTATCTGCAGGGCTGGGGTGATATGCTGGTTCTGGTGACACTAACCTATCTATCTGCAGGGCTGGGGGGATATGCTGGTTCTGGTGACACTAACCTATCTATCTGCAGGGCTGGGGTGATATGCTGGGTCTGGTGACACTAACCTATCTATCTGCAGGGCTGGGGTGATATGCTGGTTCTGGTGACACTAACCTATCTATCTGCAGGGCTGGGGTGATATGCTGGGTCTGGTGACACTAACCTATCTATCTGCAGGGCTGGGGTGATATGCTGGTTCTGGTGACACTAACCTATCTATCTGCAGGGCTGGGGTGATATGCTGGTTCTGGTGACACTAACCTATCTATCTGCAGGGCTGGGGTGATATGCTGGTTCTGGTGACACTAACCTATCTATCTGCAGGGCTGGGGTGATATGCTGGTTCTGGTGACACTAACCTATCTATCTGCAGGGCTGGGGTGATATGCTGGTTCTGGTGACACTAACCTATCTATCTGCAGGGCTGGGGTGATATGCTGGTTCTGGTGACACTAACCTATCTATCTGCAGGGCTGGGGTGATATGCTGGTTCTGGTGACACTAACCTATCTATCTGCAGGGCTGGGGTGATATGCTGGTTCTGGTGACACTAACCTATCTATCTGCAGGGCTGGGGTGATATGCTGGTTCTGGTGACACTAACCTATCTATCTGCAGGGCTGGGGTGATATGCTGGTTCTGGTGACACTAACCTATCTATCTGCAGGGCTGGGGTGATATGCTGGGTCTGGTGACACTAACCTATCTATCTGCAGGGCTGGGGTGATATGCTGGGTCTGGTGACACTAACCTATCTATCTGCAGGGCTGGGGTGATATGCTGGTTCTGGTGACACTAACCTATCTATCTGCAGGGCTGGGGGGATATGCTGGTTCTGGTGACACTAACCTATCTATCTGCAGGGCTGGGGGGATATGCTGGTTCTGGTGACACTAACCTATCTATCTGCAGGGCTGGGGTGATATGCTGGTTCTGGTGACACTAACCTATCTATCTGCAGGGCTGGGGTGATATGCTGGTTCTGGTGACACTAACCTATCTATCTGCAGGGCTGGGGTGATATGCTGGTTCTGGTGACACTAACCTATCTATCTGCAGGGCTGGGGTGATATGCTGGTTCTGGTGACACTAACCTATCTATCTGCAGGGCTGGGGTGATATGCTGGTTCTGGTGACACTAACCTATCTATCTGCAGGGCTGGGGTGATATGCTGGTTCTGGTGACACTAACCTATCTATCTGCAGGGCTGGGGGGATATGCTGGTTCTGGTGACACTAACCTATCTATCTGCAGGGCTGGGGGGATATGCTGGGTCTGGTGACACTAACCTATCTATCTGCAGGGCTGGGGGGATATGCTGGGTCTGGTGACACTAACCTATCTATCTGCAGGGCTGGGGTGATATGCTGGTTCTGGTGACACTAACCTATCTATCTGCAGGGCTGGGGTGATATGCTGGTTCTGGTGACACTAACCTATCTATCTGCAGGGCTGGGGTGATATGCTGGTTCTGGTGACACTAACCTATCTATCTGCAGGGCTGGGGTGATATGCTGGTTCTGGTGACACTAACCTATCTATCTGCAGGGCTGGGGTGATATGCTGGTTCTGGTGACACTAACCTATCTATCTGCAGGGCTGGGGTGATATGCTGGTTCTGGTGACACTAACCTATCTATCTGCAGGGCTGGGGTGATATGCTGGTTCTGGTGACACTAACCTATCTATCTGCAGGGCTGGGGTGATATGCTGGGTTCTGGTGACACTAACCTATCTATCTGCAGGGCTGGGGTGATATGCTGGTTCTGGTGACACTAACCTATCTATCTGCAGGGCTGGGGTGATATGCTGGTTCTGGTGACACTAACCTATCTATCTGCAGGGCTGGGGTGATATGCTGGTTCTGGTGACACTAACCTATCTATCTGCAGGGCTGGGGTGATATGCTGGGTCTGGTGACACTAACCTATCTATCTGCAGGGCTGGGGTGATATGCTGGTTCTGGTGACACTAACCTATCTATCTGCAGGAGCTGGGGTGATATGCTGGGTCTGGTGACACTAACCTATCTATCTGCAGGGCTGGGGGGATATGCTGGTTCTGGTGACACTAACCTATCTATCTGCAGGGCTGGGGTGATATGCTGGGTCTGGTGACACTAACCTATCTATCTGCAGGGCTGGGGTGATATGCTGGTTCTGGTGACACTAACCTATCTATCTGCAGGGCTGGGGTGATATGCTGGTTCTGGTGACACTAACCTATCTATCTGCAGGGCTGGGGTGATATGCTGGTTCTGGTGACACTAACCTATCTATCTGCAGGGCTGGGGTGATATGCTGGTTCTGGTGACACTAACCTATCTATCTGCAGGGCTGGGGTGATATGCTGGTTCTGGTGACACTAACCTATCTATCTGCAGGGCTGGGGTGATATGCTGGTTCTGGTGACACTAACCTATCTATCTGCAGGGCTGGGGTGATATGCTGGTTCTGGTGACACTAACCTATCTATCTGCAGGGCTGGGGTGATATGCTGGTTCTGGTGACACTAACCTATCTATCTGCAGGGCTGGGGTGATATGCTGGTTCTGGTGACACTAACCTATCTATCTGCAGGGCTGGGGTGATATGCTGGTTCTGGTGACACTAACCTATCTATCTGCAGGGCTGGGGTGATATGCTGGTTCTGGTGACACTAACCTATCTATCTGCAGGGCTGGGGTGATATGCTGGTTCTGGTGACACTAACCTATCTATCTGCAGGGCTGGGGTGATATGCTGGTTCTGGTGACACTAACCTATCTATCTGCAGGGCTGGGGTGATATGCTGGTTCTGGTGACACTAACCTATCTATCTGCAGGGCTGGGGTGATATGCTGGTTCTGGTGACACTAACCTATCTATCTGCAGGGCTGGGGTGATATGCTGGTTCTGGTGACACTAACCTATCTATCTGCAGGGCTGGGGTGATATGCTGGTTCTGGTGACACTAACCTATCTATCTGCAGGGCTGGGGTGATATGCTGGTTCTGGTGACACTAACCTATCTATCTGCAGGGCTGGGGTGATATGCTGGTTCTGGTGACACTAACCTATCTATCTGCAGGGCTGGGGTGATATGCTGGGTCTGGTGACACTAACCTATCTATCTGCAGGGCTGGGGGGATATGCTGGTTCTGGTGACACTAACCTATCTATCTGCAGGGCTGGGGTGATATGCTGGTTCTGGTGACACTAACCTATCTATCTGCAGGGCTGGGGTGATATGCTGGTTCTGGTGACACTAACCTATCTATCTGCAGGGCTGGGGTGATATGCTGGTTCTGGTGACACTAACCTATCTATCTGCAGGGCTGGGGTGATATGCTGGTTCTGGTGACACTAACCTATCTATCTGCAGGGCTGGGGTGATATGCTGGTTCTGGTGACACTAACCTATCTATCTGCAGGGCTGGGGTGATATGCTGGGTCTGGTGACACTAACCTATCTATCTGCAGGGCTGGGGTGATATGCTGGTTCTGGTGACACTAACCTATCTATCTGCAGGGCTGGGGTGATATGCTGGGTCTGGTGACACTAACCTATCTATCTGCAGGGCTGGGGTGATATGCTGGTTCTGGTGACACTAACCTATCTATCTGCAGGGCTGGGGTGATATGCTGGTTCTGGTGACACTAACCTATCTATCTGCAGGGCTGGGGTGATATGCTGGTTCTGGTGACACTAACCTATCTATCTGCAGGGCTGGGGTGATATGCTGGTTCTGGTGACACTAACCTATCTATCTGCAGGGCTGGGGTGATATGCTGGTTCTGGTGACACTAACCTATCTATCTGCAGGGCTGGGGTGATATGCTGGTTCTGGTGACACTAACCTATCTATCTGCAGGGCTGGGGTGATATGCTGGTTCTGGTGACACTAACCTATCTATCTGCAGGGCTGGGGGGATATGCTGGTTCTGGTGACACTAACCTATCTATCTGCAGGGCTGGGGTGATATGCTGGTTCTGGTGACACTAACCTATCTATCTGCAGGGCTGGGGTGATATGCTGGTTCTGGTGACACTAACCTATCTATCTGCAGGGCTGGGGTGATATGCTGGGTCTGGTGACACTAACCTATCTATCTGCAGGGCTGGGGTGATATGCTGGTTCTGGTGACACTAACCTATCTATCTGCAGGGCTGGGGTGATATGCTGGTTCTGGTGACACTAACCTATCTATCTGCAGGGCTGGGGTGATATGCTGGTTCTGGTGACACTAACCTATCTATCTGCAGGGCTGGGGTGATATGCTGGTTCTGGTGACACTAACCTATCTATCTGCAGGGCTGGGGTGATATGCTGGGTCTGGTGACACTAACCTATCTATCTGCAGGGCTGGGGTGGATATGCTGGTTCTGGTGACACTAACCTATCTATCTGCAGGGCTGGGGTGATATGCTGGTTCTGGTGACACTAACCTATCTATCTGCAGGGCTGGGGTGATATGCTGGTTCTGGTGACACTAACCTATCTATCTGCAGGGCTGGGGGGATATGCTGGTTCTGGTGACACTAACCTATCTATCTGCAGGGCTGGGGTGATATGCTGGTTCTGGTGACACTAACCTATCTATCTGCAGGGCTGGGGTGATATGCTGGTTCTGGTGACACTAACCTATCTATCTGCAGGGCTGGGGTGATATGCTGGGTCTGGTGACACTAACCTATCTATCTGCAGGGCTGGGGGGATATGCTGGTTCTGGTGACACTAACCTATCTATCTGCAGGGCTGGGGTGATATGCTGGTTCTGGTGACACTAACCTATCTATCTGCAGGGCTGGGGTGATATGCTGGTTCTGGTGACACTAACCTATCTATCTGCAGGGCTGGGGTGATATGCTGGTTCTGGTGACACTAACCTATCTATCTGCAGGGCTGGGGTGATATGCTGGTTCTGGTGACACTAACCTATCTATCTGCAGGGCTGGGGTGATATGCTGGTTCTGGTGACACTAACCTATCTATCTGCAGGGCTGGGGTGATATGCTGGTTCTGGTGACACTAACCTATCTATCTGCAGGGCTGGGGTGATATGCTGGTTCTGGTGACACTAACCTATCTATCTGCAGGGCTGGGGTGATATGCTGGGTCTGGTGACACTAACCTATCTATCTGCAGGGCTGGGGTGATATGCTGGTTCTGGTGACACTAACCTATCTATCTGCAGGGCTGGGGTGATATGCTGGTTCTGGTGACACTAACCTATCTATCTGCAGGGCTGGGGTGATATGCTGGTTCTGGTGACACTAACCTATCTATCTGCAGGGCTGGGGGGATATGCTGGTTCTGGTGACACTAACCTATCTATCTGCAGGGCTGGGGTGATATGCTGGTTCTGGTGACACTAACCTATCTATCTGCAGGGCTGGGGTGATATGCTGGTTCTGGTGACACTAACCTATCTATCTGCAGGGCTGGGGTGATATGCTGGTTCTGGTGACACTAACCTATCTATCTGCAGGGCTGGGGTGATATGCTGGGTCTGGTGACACTAACCTATCTATCTGCAGGGCTGGGGTGATATGCTGGTTCTGGTGACACTAACCTATCTATCTGCAGGGCTGGGGTGATATGCTGGTTCTGGTGACACTAACCTATCTATCTGCAGGGCTGGGGTGATATGCTGGTTCTGGTGACACTAACCTATCTATCTGCAGGGCTGGGGTGATATGCTGGGTCTGGTGACACTAACCTATCTATCTGCAGGGCTGGGGGGATATGCTGGTTCTGGTGACACTAACCTATCTATCTGCAGGGCTGGGGTGATATGCTGGTTCTGGTGACACTAACCTATCTATCTGCAGGGCTGGGGTGATATGCTGGTTCTGGTGACACTAACCTATCTATCTGCAGGGCTGGGGTGATATGCTGGTTCTGGTGACACTAACCTATCTATCTGCAGGGCTGGGGGGATATGCTGGTTCTGGTGACACTAACCTATCTATCTGCAGGGCTGGGGGGATATGCTGGTTCTGGTGACACTAACCTATCTATCTGCAGGGCTGGGGTGATATGCTGGTTCTGGTGACACTAACCTATCTATCTGCAGGGCTGGGGTGATATGCTGGGTCTGGTGACACTAACCTATCTATCTGCAGGGCTGGGGGGATATGCTGGTTCTGGTGACACTAACCTATCTATCTGCAGGGCTGGGGGGATATGCTGGTTCTGGTGACACTAACCTATCTATCTGCAGGGCTGGGGTGATATGCTGGTTCTGGTGACACTAACCTATCTATCTGCAGGGCTGGGGTGATATGCTGGTTCTGGTGACACTAACCTATCTATCTGCAGGGCTGGGGTGATATGCTGGTTCTGGTGACACTAACCTATCTATCTGCAGGGCTGGGGTGATATGCTGGTTCTGGTGACACTAACCTATCTATCTGCAGGGCTGGGGTGATATGCTGGTTCTGGTGACACTAACCTATCTATCTGCAGGGCTGGGGTGATATGCTGGGTCTGGTGACACTAACCTATCTATCTGCAGGGCTGGGGTGATATGCTGGTTCTGGTGACACTAACCTATCTATCTGCAGGGCTGGGGTGATATGCTGGTTCTGGTGACACTAACCTATCTATCTGCAGGGCTGGGGTGATATGCTGGTTCTGGTGACACTAACCTATCTATCTGCAGGGCTGGGGTGATATGCTGGTTCTGGTGACACTAACCTATCTATCTGCAGGGCTGGGGTGATATGCTGGTTCTGGTGACACTAACCTATCTATCTGCAGGGCTGGGGTGATATGCTGGTTCTGGTGACACTAACCTATCTATCTGCAGGGCTGGGGTGATATGCTGGTTCTGGTGACACTAACCTATCTATCTGCAGGGCTGGGGTGATATGCTGGTTCTGGTGACACTAACCTATCTATCTGCAGGGCTGGGGTGATATGCTGGTTCTGGTGACACTAACCTATCTATCTGCAGGGCTGGGGTGGATATGCTGGTTCTGGTGACACTAACCTATCTATCTGCAGGGCTGGGGTGATATGCTGGTTCTGGTGACACTAACCTATCTATCTGCAGGGCTGGGGTGATATGCTGGTTCTGGTGACACTAACCTATCTATCTGCAGGGCTGGGGTGATATGCTGGTTCTGGTGACACTAACCTATCTATCTGCAGGGCTGGGGTGATATGCTGGGTCTGGTGACACTAACCTATCTATCTGCAGGGCTGGGGGGATATGCTGGTTCTGGTGACACTAACCTATCTATCTGCAGGGCTGGGGTGATATGCTGGTTCTGGTGACACTAACCTATCTATCTGCAGGGCTGGGGTGATATGCTGGTTCTGGTGACACTAACCTATCTATCTGCAGGGCTGGGGTGATATGCTGGGTCTGGTGACACTAACCTATCTATCTGCAGGGCTGGGGGGATATGCTGGTTCTGGTGACACTAACCTATCTATCTGCAGGGCTGGGGTGATATGCTGGTTCTGGTGACACTAACCTATCTATCTGCAGGGCTGGGGTGATATGCTGGTTCTGGTGACACTAACCTATCTATCTGCAGGGCTGGGGTGATATGCTGGTTCTGGTGACACTAACCTATCTATCTGCAGGGCTGGGGGGATATGCTGGTTCTGGTGACACTAACCTATCTATCTGCAGGGCTGGGGGGATATGCTGGTTCTGGTGACACTAACCTATCTATCTGCAGGGCTGGGGTGATATGCTGGTTCTGGTGACACTAACCTATCTATCTGCAGGGCTGGGGTGATATGCTGGGTCTGGTGACACTAACCTATCTATCTGCAGGGCTGGGGTGATATGCTGGTTCTGGTGACACTAACCTATCTATCTGCAGGGCTGGGGGGATATGCTGGGTCTGGTGACACTAACCTATCTATCTGCAGGGCTGGGGTGATATGCTGGTTCTGGTGACACTAACCTATCTATCTGCAGGGCTGGGGTGATATGCTGGTTCTGGTGACACTAACCTATCTATCTGCAGGGCTGGGGTGATATGCTGGTTCTGGTGACACTAACCTATCTATCTGCAGGGCTGGGGTGATATGCTGGTTCTGGTGACACTAACCTATCTATCTGCAGGGCTGGGGTGATATGCTGGTTCTGGTGACACTAACCTATCTATCTGCAGGGCTGGGGTGATATGCTGGGTCTGGTGACACTAACCTATCTATCTGCAGGGCTGGGGTGATATGCTGGTTCTGGTGACACTAACCTATCTATCTGCAGGGCTGGGGTGATATGCTGGTTCTGGTGACACTAACCTATCTATCTGCAGGGCTGGGGTGATATGCTGGTTCTGGTGACACTAACCTATCTATCTGCAGGGCTGGGGGGATATGCTGGTTCTGGTGACACTAACCTATCTATCTGCAGGGCTGGGGGGATATGCTGGTTCTGGTGACACTAACCTATCTATCTGCAGGGCTGGGGTGATATGCTGGTTCTGGTGACACTAACCTATCTATCTGCAGGGCTGGGGGGATATGCTGGT
>CAMRHE010001986.1:5000-16313 GCA_947044405.1 Leptodactylus fallax | reverse complement strand
TTACGATTAAAGCTGTGTTCACACTAGTGTTTGTTTTCCATCAGACTTCATTTAATTTTTTGGATGGTCATATTAGTGTAGCCTACTGCTGTATTGTGTCTAGGAAAATAAAAACTGATCCGATCAACTCCCGAGACATTATAAATGAGTGGAGAAAAAAACTGATTTGTTACGAGTAATGTGAAATGGAAATCATAACACTAGAGTGAACAGAACTTAATTCAGTTACATGCCCAAGAGAGAAACTGTTACACATGAAGTAAAATCAGCTGAAAACTGTCAAGACACAGAGTGCAGCACGTGAATGTACACTATTTATAACCATTAGATTTACTCCAAAAGTCTCACCGTCTTTATACATGTTCTCCTGGAGACAGACTTTAGAGTAATGGGATTGTACAGTACAATGTTTTAAAATGATCACCAAAAAAGTGGGTCTTGTGTCCCCGGTGTGAATAGAGCCGTAATCATTCATGCATACTGCCGCTTCTTTCATCTGTGAGACTGCTGAAAAGAATCTTCGTGTAGTGCTCTGCTAACTTCAGCAGTTCCATGATGAATGGAGAAGCAGTGTGTATACTTGGCCAGTGCTCCAGTCAGACATGGGAGGACACAAGCTCCATGTTCTTATCACTAGGTGTCTCACTGGAAAGGCCACAACTTACCATGTATTCTGTGGTTATAATTTTAAAACTAGGAACAACTCCTTTAATAGACAGAATTGCTTATATGCTATGGACTGTTTATCTTTGTATTCTAGTGGAACATAGACAGTGCAGCCACCTCTACATATGAAATAGGAAACCCCCCGGATTATCGTGGCCAGAACTGTATGAGGAAGCACGGCATTGCCATGAATCACACTGCCAGGCAGGTAATGTACCCCCTTTCCTTCCTTCATTGAATCCTATCCATTATGTTTTGTGTTGCAGTGGTCCATAGACAGCGCTGCTACCTCTCACTGGAACGTGGGTTGCTCCCCAGATTCAAGGGCCATAAAATGCCTAAAAAGCCATGATACCGAAACATCGCATAGAGCACGACAGGTATAGGACAGTCTGCGTTCTTTTGAGTTTCCAACAAAATTCTCTTCTGCTTGGACAGCTTTGATACATCCAATTGGACTATCTTACCATTGTGTGTGCGGTCTCCACCCTGTCAAGGACAGTTGTAGTATTTCCTTTCTTTTCTGCAGTTTATTTACTACCTCCTAGAACTCTTCTGCCAATCCGCTGAGATGTGATAGCTCTCATATAATACTGTAGCACAGGGGTAGGCAACCTTTTTTGTTCGGCGTGCCGATTTAAATTAAAAAAAATCAATGATGAGGTGTTTGGAGTGCCTGTCAATAATTGTAAGTCTGATGACCCCTAAACTAAATTCATATACCACAAACCATAACACACAAGTGCTGCTACCAGATGCTTTAGGACACATGTGTTTACTGCTATTTCCTGGGACGCCCCTGTACTTTCCGATTAGAAGCAATTAAAGTACATGTGCAGCTCTCAATTAGTGGTAAATGTGTGTGTCCAGGAGCATCGTATGGCAGCATTCTTATGGTGGAAACACACTACGTATCTGGATTTCGCTATATTCTTAGGCTACTGGAACGTTTACTTCGATATAAAACTGCGTTCACATGGTGCATTTTTGCACAAAAAAAAAAAATTGCCTGGGTTATCTGTATATTAATAATAATACATTTTATTTATATAGCGCAAACATATTCCGCAGCACTGTACAATTTGTAGGGTTCAAGTACTGACAAAAAAGATACATTACAAAGAAATAGTCAATTCACACACTGGGACTGAGGGCCCTGCTCGCAAGAGCTTACAATCTATGAGGTAGAGGGGGTGACACAAAAGGTAGCAGGGGCGGCAACATATGTAGCATTGCTTATACAATGGTCAGACAATTTTGTAATAGAGGTTACTGTCATTACACATATATAAGCCTGTATGAGCCGTCACCAGTCGTGTCCTTTCACATGCAGATGGTGCCTGGACATATAAAGCTAGTCTGATACGGCATCATATCCTGTGAGGTAATGTTGAAGCATAAACAGAGGAGGGTACGTTTTAGGGATTCTAACTACAGAAGGATTTACATTAGGAGTTGTGATAGGCCTGTCTGAAAAGATATGTCTTTAGTTTACGCTTGAAGCTATGGAAATTGGGGGTTAATCTGATAGTCTGGGATAGCGCATTCCAGAGAAGTGGTGCAACTCGGGAGAAGTCTTGTATACGAGCGTGGGAGGTTCTGATAATAGAGGATGTTAGTCTTAGGTCATTGAGTGAACGGAGAGCACGGGTTGGGCGATAGACAGAGATGAGGGAGGAAATGTAGGGAAGTGCAGCATTATGGAGAGCCTTGTGAATGAGGGTGATAAGTTTATATTGTATTCTGTATTGAATAGGCAGCCAATGTAGTAACCGGCACAGACCGGAGGCATCGCTGTAGCGTCTATACTGATAGATGAGCCTGGCCGCTGCATTCAGAATAGATTGTAGAGGGGAGAGTTTAGTAAGGGGAAGACCGATTAGTAAGGAGTTACAGTAGTCAAGGCGAGAGTGAATCAGGGCAACAATAAGTGTCTTTAGTGTATCTGTGGTAAGGAAAGTGCGGATTCTGGAGATGTTTTTGAGGTGGAGATGACATGAGCGTGCGAGTGATTGGATATGGGGGGTGAAGGAAAGGTCTGAGTCAAACAAAACCCCAAGGCAGCGGGCATACTGCCTGGGAGTTATGGTAAGGCCGGAGACTGCAATGAAGATATCAGGAACAGATCTGTTAGATGGTGGAAACAGCAGTAGTTCAGTCTTTGAGAGATTCAGCTTCAGATAGAGCGAAGACATGATATTTGAGACAGCAGAGAGACAGTCACTGGTGTTTTGTATTAGTGCAGGGGTGATGTCACGGGATGACGTATATAATTGGGTGTCATCAGCATAAAGATGGTACCGGAAGCCAAATCTAGTGATGGTTTGTCCAATGGGGGCTGTGTAGAGGGAGAAGAGCAGGGGACCCAGGACCGAGCCCTGAGGAACCCCAACGGCGAGGGGAAGAAACAGAACCCGCAAATGATACACAGAAAGTGCGGTCAGAGAGATAAGAGGAGAAGCAGGACATGTCTGTGATGCCAACAGAGCGGAGCATAGTGTGAAGGAGTTGATGGTCAACAGTGTCAAATGCTGCTGAGAGATCTAGAAGAATAAGAGAGAAGTCACTTTTAGCTGTCAGGAGATCATTGGAGACTTTTGTGAGGGTCGTTTCAGTAGAGTGCAGAGTGCGGAAGCCATATTGTAAGGGGTCAAGAAGAGAGTTAGCAGAAAGATAGCGGATTAAACGAGAATAGACCAAGCGTTCCAAGATCTTGTAGATAAAAGGAAGGTTAGAGACAGGTCGATAGCAGCACAGGACGGGTCAAGGGAGGATTTCTTCAGTAGTGGGGTTATGACAGCATGTTTGAAAGAGGATGGGAAAATTCCAGAAGAGAGAGAGAGGTTAAATATTTTAGTAAGATAAGTCGTGACGGCAGGCGACAGAGACTGGAGAAGGTGTGAGGGGAAAAGGTCACTACTGCAGGGCGAGAAGAGGAAAGTAGCTGAGATACTTCCTCCTCTGTAACAGGTTCAAAAGATGAGAATGAACAGTCTGAAGTGAGGCTGGTGAGGGGGTCAATGCCACCTGGGGATTGGGCAGTTATTTCCTGACGGATCTTATCAATTTTATCATGGAAATAAGAGGCCAGGTCATCTGTGCTAAGGTCTGTGAATGGCATCTGCACCTTAGGGGTAAGTAAGGAATGAAAAGTTTCAAATAGCCTTTTAGGGTTACAGGAGAGAGAAGAGATGAGAGTGGTGAAATAGGCTTGTTTGGCTAAGTGAAGGGCAGAATTATAGGTTTTAAGCATAAATTTAAAGTGGAGGAAGTCTACAGGTGTACGTGATTTTCTCCACAGACGTTCAGCACACCTAGAGCACCGCTGAAGAAAACATGTCTGTGGCGTGTGCCAGGGTTGCTGCCTCCTGCGTCTAACCTTTCGAGTGGAGGGGGGAGCCGCCTCATCCAATTCACTCTTAAGGCTTTCATTATAGTGACTGGTGGCCAGATTGGGACAGGAGAGTGAAGAGATGGGGGACAGAGAGGACTATAGAGTATCTGAGAGGTGCTGGGTGTTAATAGCACGTAAATTCCTATATGTATGATGAGTAGGTGTGTCCTGTGAAGGAGAGAAAGCACTGATGGTGAGAGACAGAAGGTTATGGTCAGAGAGTGGCAGAGAAGAGTTACTAAATTTAGAAACTGTGAGGAGTCGATGGAAGACAAGATCAATGGTGTTGCAATCTACATGTGTGGCGGAAGAGGAAAGTTGTGAAAGACCTAAAGATGTGGTTATTGAGAGAAACTGTGAGGCAGCTGGGGAGACGGGTGTCAGTGGGAATGTTAAAGTCACCCATGATGAGGGTAGGAATTTCACTGGATAAAAAGAGGGGAAGCCAAGAAGCGAAGTGATCCAGAAATTGGTAGGGTGAACCCGGTGGACGGTAGATCACAGCTACACGTAAGGAGAGTGGGCGGAAAAGTCTGATAGCATGTACTTCAAATGAGGGGAATGTGAGTGCGGGTACCGGTGGGATGGCCTGAAAAGTGCACTGCGGTGACAGAAGTAACCCTACCCCTCCACCCTTCCTGTTGTCAGGCCTAGAGGTGTGTGAGAATTGTAGGCCACCATGAGACAGAGCAGCAGGGGAGGCCGTATCAGACTGCTGGATCCAGGTTTCAGTAAGGGCAAGCATGTTGAGAGATTTGCTGAGGAATAAGTCATTAATATATTCTAGTTTGGTACACACTGAGCGGGGAGTTCCAGAGAGAACAATTAAAAGAGACAGGAGAAAGATGAGAGGGAACACGGCAACACATCCTTAATACAGAAAACACACCGTTATTCGAATAATGTCCCATAGTGGCCCCTGCACACAATGTAATATTCCAATTTTCGCCACTCACTGGCTATTATTATACTGTGGGGTCTCTTCAGGCCCCAGAGTATAATACGTGGAGGGCCAAGAGTGGTGACAAACATAAAAAAAAAAATATTGCTCACCTTCCCTGCGATCCGGAGTGGCTCTATTCTCTTCTGTGCTTCTGCCTGATGGCAGAGACTGCTGATAGGGTCATTATGTGTAATGACGCCAACTTGACCCCCGAGGCCCTATCAGTGGTCTCTTACTTCAGGCAGAAGCACAGAAGACAGTAGAGTGTGGCTCTGGAGCGCAGGAGAGGTGAGTAACATTATTTTTCTATGTTTTTTTTATCACCTCCTCAGGGGCTGATTATACTCTGGGGTCTGAAGAGACCCCAGAGTATAATAGCAGTTTCGTTTCAGCCATATTTGGTCCGATCGAAACAGCTGAGCGAGCACTCTGGCTTCCGTGCCATGGAAATAAGCCGGGGGTTGTCGACCCCTGCTGTAGCATATAGTGACATAGGTAGTAAATAGGTGTGGGATAAAGTCAGTCTTAAGACAACTGTTCAAGTGTCTTAAAGTAAACCATTTCAAAGTATTCGTATATATGTCAAATCTGTACAAATAGCAGTTCACTAATATCATTTTTTTAACCAAAAGCAATCCTGAATACTTACATATTTGATAGTTGCTGCAATGGTTCTTTGCGCATTATTTCTTTTCAAAGGAGGAGGATACCAGGGGAAAAACGTTCTTAGTTCATGCACTTGCATAGATTTAAAATGATGGAGATAATAATTCTAGTAAGTCCATTGAGTGTTAACAGGGTTGTGCCTTCAATAGACACCAAATATGCAGTTTGGAATAAGTTTGCTCTTGAAAGTTTCCTCTCGGAAATATTGCATTATAGGCTTCTAATAGCACCCCCTGGTGTTCAGTGTATAGGTCTGTGCTAGTGAGTCTCTGTTAGAGAATTAGGTCCATTAGAATACAGTACAGCTTCTGCTGTATTCTCCTTGCAAAAAGGCAGGCATGCTGAATCTGTATCACAAAAATGTCACCACAAATATCTGTATCACCACAGTGGGGGTCCAACTGCTAGGACCCCTGCCATTCCAGTGAACAGGACGCTTTGCACCCCAGTCTAAATGGAGCAGTGGCTGGGCAGCACGATCCTCCACTTTAGTCATTTCAGTGGGGTTGTCTAAGAAGAGAACTTGACTATTTCCAGCAGTCCTATTGAAATGAATGGAGTGGAAGTGTGCAGTCGTGTCCATTGTTCTGGTCCGATGATTGATCACAATAGACCCACAGCCGTAAAGTGGAAATGGCCTCATTTGTTTTCATTACATGTATTAAGAAATGTGGTCAATACAAATCATGAATCCAGTTTTATTTTGTATGCAGATCACAAAAGACGATTTCCTGTCCTATGACTATATTCTGTGCATGGATGAGAGTAATCTAAGGTCAGTAAAGTGTTGTTTGTTAATGTTTGACAGATGTTTGCAAAATCGTATTAGCCAGATCTCCAAAGCAGGCAAAATTGTGAATGGCTTTGATTGGTTGCAGAATTTGTATTAAAGGGGCTATCTGCATTTTGCTAAAAATAAATAACAGAGTTAAATATATTTAAAATAAGAAGTAAACTATAATTCCATTAAATTCTCTTCCCCCACAAATCGGTGCTATAGGTCCACAAGTTCACCTGGTTTTTGTGTACTAGATGTGCCATTCTTGCCAGCATCCTAGCTCCCATTGCTGAGCCGTTATTCCAGAAAATAAAGCATGTTATCGCTCAAGCATTTTTATTTGATGCTAGGGAATCGAAGAGAAGTAGAGGGTGGTTTTTTGACACATTTGCTGGCGTTGTTGTTTTGAGAGATACAGTACAGACCAAAAGTTTGGACACACCTTCTCATTCCAAGAGTTTTCTGTATTTTCATGACTATAAAAATTGTAGATTCACACTGAAGGCATCAAAACTATGAATGAATTAACACATGTGGAATTATATACTTAACAAAAAAGTGTGAAACAACTGAAAATATGTCTTATATTCTAGGTTCTTCAAAGTAGCCACCTTTTGCTTTGATTACTGCTTTGCACACTCTTGGCATTCTCTTGGGGAGCTCTCAAGAGGTAGTCACCTGAAATGGTTTTCACTTCACAGGTGTGCCCTGTCAGGTTTAATAAGTGGGATTTCTTGCCTTATAAATGCGGTTGGGACCATCAGTTGTGTTGTTCAGAAGTCAGGTGGATACACAGCTGATAGTCCTACTGAATGGAGTGTTAGAATTTGTATTATGGCAAGAAAAAAGCAGCTAAGTAAAGAAAAACGAGTGGCCATCATTACTTTAAAAAATGAAGGTCAGTCAGTCCGAAAAATTGGGAAAACTTTGAAAGTGTCCCCAAGTGCAGTGGCCAAAACCATCAAGCGCTACAAAGAAACTGGCTCACATGAGGACCGCCCCAGGAAAGGAAGACCAAGAGTCACCTCTGCTGCGGAGGATAAGTTCATCCGAGTCACCAGCCTCAGAAATCGCAGGTTAACAGCAGCTCAGATTAGAGACCAGGTCAATGCTACACAGAGTTCTAGCAGCAGACACATCTCTACAACAACTGTTAAGAGGAGACTGTGTGCAGCAGGCCTTCATGGTAAAATAGCTGCTAGGAAACCACTGCCAAGGACAGGCAACAAGCAGAAGAGACTTGTTTGGGCTAAAGAACACAAGGAATGGACATTAGACCTGTGGAAATCTGTGCTTTGGTCTGATGAGTCCAAATTTGAGATCTTTGGTTCCAACCACCGTGTCTTTGTGCGATGCAGAAAAGGTGAACAAATAGACTCTACATGCCTGGTTCCCACCGTGAAGCATGGAGGAGGAGGTGTGATGGTGTGGGGGGTGCTTTGCTGGTGACACTGTTGGGGATTTATTCAAAACTGAAGGAATACTGAACCAGCATGGTTACCACAGCATCTTGCAGCGGCATGCTATTCCCATCTGGTTTGCGTTTAGTTGGACCATCATTTATTTTTCAACAGGACAATGACCCCAAACACACCTCCAGACTGTGTAAGGGCTATTTGACCAAGAAGGAGAGTGATGGGGTGCTACGCCAGATGACCTGGCCTCCACAGTCACCAGACCTGAACCCAATCGAGATGGTTTGGGGTGAGCTGGACCCGCAGAGTGAAGGCAAAAGGGCCAACAAGTGCTAAGCATCTCTGGGAACTCCTTCAAGACTGTTGGAAGACCATTTCAGGTGACTACCTCTTGAAGCTCATCAAGAGAATGCCAAGAGTGTGCAAAGCAGTAATCAAAGCAAAAGGTGGCTACTTTGAAGAACCTAGAATATAAGACATATTTTCAGTTGTTTCACACTTTTTTGTTAAGTATATAATTCCACATGTGTTAATTCATAGTTTTGATGCCTTCAGTGTGAATCTACAATTTTTATAGTCATGAAAATACAGAAAACTCTTGGAATGAGGTGTGTCCAAACTTTTGGTCTGTACTGTATATAAAGTTTTTTTTGTTTTTTGTTTTGTTTGTCTTTTTGTTTGAAAAGTCAGATAACCCATTTAAGGCCACACATTGCCAAAAAGCTACTTTATTTTCCTTTGTGGATCCAAAAATAATGGGAAATATAAAGGAAGCTCTTCATACATATGTATTTTATTTATTTATTTTTTATAAATCTTGTTCAATCCACTCCTCATGTGGCATGAGGTACAAGAACTCTGCAGACTGAAAGGTTCTATGGCTGCTGTAAAGCAAATCTTAGTGTCGCTAGAAAATTCACTTATTTTTTTAAACAAGTTTTTATGTTTGCAGCAGTCACTTCATTTACAATACCAACAAGACAGACTGTGTTACAATAGAAGATAAAACCACTAAGCCATCATTGCATCCACTAATGACAATGGATGTCACAGCTTATCTTCTGCCTCTCCTTCAATGTTTAGAAAACTTTCCCATAGACCTCAATGAGACTATTGCTGCCTATGGTCATGAGACTGCTGTAAAGCATATCTCTAAATACTTAACAGAGCAGAGGAGAAGCTCAGGCAAGACGGCAGCCCCCATAGTCATGTACAGGAAATAAAATAAAGAACAATTTATATATGCTATTAGAAAATGGCAGCAGTGAGAAGAAAGTCCTGTATAATTAACCTGCTTTTAATAAATTAAAAAAAAAAGACTGCAGCTCATGCTAAATTACCACACCCATAAACATGTGCAGAAAATTAAAAATCTTATCAGTAAATAAAAACTCATGAAACTAATGATAAAATTCTTATTAATCCTTATCTGGTTTTAATTAAAAAAATTCTTATAGGTAATAACAACCTAAATACATCAGTAATTTTTTTCCCACACATGCAGCCAATACTGTTTCATATGGCCAAGGATTTTTATCAGCAAATAAAAACTAATGATGAAATTCTTATTAATGCTTATCTGGTTTTAATTAAAAATTTCTTATATGTAATAACAACCTAAATACATCAGTAATTTTATCCCACACCTGCAGCCAATACTATTTCACATGGCCAAGGATTCTTATCTTGGTATCTTATGTAGTTTGTGTAGCGCATCCTCAGACATGTGATGGAAGATGCCTCGATAACACATGCCGATGCACGTAGAACTGTTGTACAAACCATGGGAACATATATGATATGTGCATTTTACTGAGGATTGAGGCAAGAGGATGAAATGCTTAATTTTTCTCATCAGTTTAGAAAAATGTGTATATAACAATAATAGCAAAAGCAAACAAATGGGGTTTCACAGTATGACTGTTTTTAATGTGACTATGTTCACGTTTGCATCCATGTTCTGCTGCATCAGAGGACCACAAACAAAGACACGGACTGCTAAAACAGGCAACGCCAGCAGTTCCCAACGGACTCCATAGACAGTAATGGGATCCATCTGAAACTGCCGGATTTTCAGCGGTCACTGTGACAGAGACTCCAATGCTCATGTGAACCCAGCCTTACATGAACTTCAGAAATATTTCCTGTTCTCCTACAAACTCTCAGCATGGTCGAATTAGAGTCTTTTTTTTATTTTTTTTTTCCCTTTACTCCAGGCTGGAGAGCAGAGGAAAACATTTGATGGCATTTAAGAGGACCTGTCAGCATTCCTGCCATGGCTGTCTTTATTAAAGGGGTTTTCCAGCCCCAAATGCATTTTTCATACTGATAACCTATCTACGGGTTAGGTCATCTGTGGAGGGTTCAACACCCAGCCCCTGCACAGATCAGCTGTTCCGGCAGCGTCCAAGCACCAGAAGTTTCAGTAAACGAAGTGTGTGTAGTCTACTCCTATCTAAGCAGTAGAAGTGGCGCTGCAGTCCAATAATGGTGGTGTTGGGAAACTGCACCTCCACTTCTATTACTTCAATAGGGGCAGACTGCAAACCACATGCCCTTCCACTGCTGTTGCAATAGTTGATCTGTGTGGGGTCTGGGTGCCAAAATCCAAAAGATCATGTAAAGTATGAAAAATTAATTTGCTGCCAGAAACACCCTTTAAATACTTGTATAATATATATATATCTCTCTCTCTCTCTCTTCTATATCTATATATATATACAGTACAGACCAAAAGTTTGGACACACCTTCTCATTCCAAGAGTTTTCAGTATTTTCATGACTATAAAAATTGTAGATTCACACTGAAGGCATCAAAACTATGAATTAACACATGTGGAATTATATACTTAACAAAAAAGTGTGAAACAACTGAAAATATGTCTTATATTCTAGGTTCTTCAAAGTAGCCTCCTTTTGCTTTGATTACTGCTTTGCACACTCTTGGCATTCTCTAGATGTGTTTCAAGAGGTAGTCACCTGAAATGGTTTTCACTTTACAGGTGTGCCCTGTCAGGTTTAATAAGTGGGATTTCTTGCCTTATAAATGGGGTTGGGACCATCAGTTGTGTTGTTCAGAAGTCAGGTGGATACACAGCTGATAGTCCTACTGAATGGAGTGTTAGAATTTGTATTATGGCAAGAAAAATGCAGCTAAGTAAAGAAAAACGAGTGGCCATCATTACTTTAAGAAATGAAGGTCAGTCAGTCTGAAAAATTGGGAAAACTTTGAAAGTGTCCCCAAGTGCAGTGGCCAAAACCATCAAGCGCTACAAAGAAACTGGCTCACATGAGGACTGCGCCAGGAAAGGAAGACCAAGAGTCACCTCTGCTGCGGAGCATAAGTTCATTCGAGTCACCAGCCTCAGAAATCGCAGGTTAATAGCAGCTCAGATTAGAGACCAGGTCAATGCCACACAGAGTTCTAGCAGCAGACACATCTCTACAACAA
>CAMRHE010001985.1:0-16337 GCA_947044405.1 Leptodactylus fallax | reverse complement strand
AGTGAATCATTGTGCTGAGACTGAGAAAACTGTTTTTGTACCACTTACTGCAGCGTTTTGCATATTTGCAATTTATTAAAGTTTTTTGTGTTCTAAAGTTGTATCCAATAAATATATTTTATGTTCTACCTAAATAGCTTGATTATTGTCTCATAAGGATGATAAAAAGCTTAAATTAAGTTATCTCTTAAACATGCGCCATGTATGTCGGAGTCGGAGTCGGGGCTTTGGCGTACCGACTCCACAGCCCTGGAATGCTCACAAAGAGCTTCTGACCACAGTTATCGTGGAAGTCCCCGGGGAAGATATAATTGTGCGCACACCTTGCACTGCCTGCGGCTCGGCTTCCTCCTCACTGTCAGGGTCTCTGCCATCTTCAACCAGGAGATTCCCGTGCACAGTCCCGGTGATGATCTGGTGCTCTATCCAACGCGGGTCCTTCTCATCGGAGAGCGACAGGTCACTCCCCGACCTCTTCATCTCCCACTCCTCACTGTGCTGGTCATCAGGATCCTCCACTGAATACCAAACACACAGAGACAAGAGTCAGAACCCCCAAACTGAGAGGATGAAGCTGATAAGTGATGTCTGTAGGTCAGATACTGATAGGATGAGGCTGATAAGTGATAGATGTCTATAGGTCAGATACTGATAGGATGAAGCTGATAAGTGATAGATATCTATAGGTCAGGGGGGCAGATACTGAGAGGATGATAGAGGCTAAGGTGTACGATAGTGAGTAGATGTCTATAGGTCACATACTGAGAGGATGACGCTGATAAGTGATAGATGTCTGTAGGTCACATACTGATAGGATGAAGCTGATAAGTGATAGATGTCTATAGGTCACATACTGATAGGATGAGGCTGATAAGTGATAGATGTCTATAGGTCAGATACTGAGAGGATGAGGCTGACAAGTGATAGATGTCTATAGGTCACATACTGAGAGGATGACGCTGATAAGTGATAGATGTCTATAGGTCAGATACTGATAGGATGAAGCTGATAAGTGATAGATGTCTATAGGTCACATACTGATAGGATGAGGCTGATAAGTGATAGATGTCTATAGGTCAGATACTGAGAGGATGAAGCTGATAAGTGATAGATGTCTGTAGGTCAGATACTGATAGGATGACGCTGATAAGTGATAGATATCTATAGGTCACATACTGAGAGGATGGAGCTGATAAGTGATAGATGTCTATAGGTCACATACTGATAGGATGAAGCTGATAAGTGATAGATGTCTATAGGTTACATACTGATAGGATGAAGCTGATAAGTGATAGATGTCTGTAGGTCAGATACTGATAGGATGGAGCTGATAAGTAATAGATGTCTATAGGTCAGATACTGATAGGATGAGGCTGATAAGTGATGTCTATAGATCAGATACTGTGAGGATGGAGCTGATAAGTGATAGATGTCTATAGGTCAGATACTGAGAGGAGGACCCTGATAAGTGATAGATGTCTATAGGTCAGATACTGATAGGATGACGCTGATAAGTGATAGATGTCTATAGGTCAGATACTGAGAGGAGGACCCTGATAAGTGATAGATGTCTATAGGTCAGATACTGAGAGGATGGAGCTGATAAGTGATGTCTACAGGTCACATACTGAGAGGATGAAGCTGATAAGTGATGTCTATAGGTCAGATACTAAGAGGATGAAGCTGATAAGTGATAGATGTCTATAGGTCAATAGTGATAGGATGAAGCTGATAAGTGATAGATGTCTATAGGTCAGATACTGATAGGATGAGGCTGATAAGTGATAGATGTCTATAGGTCAGATACTGAGAGGAGGACCCTGATAAGTGATAGATGTCTATAGGTCAGATACTGATAGGATGAGGCTGATAAGTGATAGATATCTATAGGTCACATACTGATAGGATGACGCTGATAAGTGATAGATGTCTATAGGTCAGATACTGATAGGATGAGGCTGATAAGTGATAGATGTCTATAGGTCACATACTGATAGGATGACGCTGATAAGTGATAGATGTCTATAGGTCAGATACTGAGAGGATGGAGCTGATAAGTGATGTCTATAGGTCAGATACTGAGAGGATGAAGCTGATAAGTGATGTCTACAGGTCACATACTGAGAGGATGAAGCTGATAAGTGATAGATGTCTATAGGTCAATAGTGATAGGATGAAGCTGATAAGTGATAGATTTTTTAAGGGCAATACCGGGGAGAGCTGATGTGATGAGAGGCAGCTACTGATAGGAGAGGTGATAAGTGATAGATGTCTATAGGTCAGATACTCAGAGGAGGAAACTGATAAGTGATAGATGTCTATAGGTCAGATACTGAGAGGATGAAGCTGATAAGTGATAGATGTCTATGGTCAATAGTGATGGATGAGCTGACAAGTGATAGATGTCTATAGGTCACATACTGAAAGGATGAGGCTGATAAGTGATAGATGTCTATAGGTCAGATACTGAGAGGATGAAGCTGATAAGTGATAGATGTCTATAGGTCAATAGTGATAGGATGAAGCTGATAAGTGATAGATGTCTATAGGTCAGATACTCAGAGGATGAAGCTGATAAGTGATAGATGTCTATAGGTCAGATACTGAGAGGAGGACACTGATAAGTGATAGAAGTCTATAGGTCAGATACTGAGAGGATGAAGCTGATAAGTGATGTCTATAGGTCAGATACTGAGAGGATGAAGCTGATAAGTGATGTCTACAGGTCAGATACTAAGAGGATGAGGCTAATAAGTGATAGATGTCTATAGGTCAGATACTGATAGGATGACGCTGATAAGTGATAGATGTCTATAGGTCAGATACTAAGAGGATGAAGCTGATAAGTGATGTCTATAGGTCACATACTGAGAGGATGGAGCTGATAAGTGATGTCTATAGGTCAGATACTGAGAGGATGAAGCTGATAAGTGATAGATGTCTATAGGTCACATACTGAAAGGATGAAGCTGATAAGTGATAGATTGTCTATAGGTCAGATACTGAGAGGATGGAGCTGATAAGTGATGTCTATAGGTCAGATACTGAGAGGATGAAGCTGATAAGTGATAGATTGTCTATAGGTCAGATACTGATAGGATGAAGCTGATAAGTGATAGATGTCTATAGGTCACATACTGATAGGATGAAGCTGATAAGTGATAGATTGTCTATAGGTCAGATACTGAGAGGATGGAGCTGATAAGTGATGTCTATAGGTCAGATACTGAGAGGATGAAGCTGATAAGTGATAGATTGTCTATAGGTCAGATACTGATAGGATGAAGCTGATAAGTGATAGATGTCTATAGGTCACATACTGATAGGATGAAGCTGATAAGTGATAGATTGTCTATAGGTCAGATACTGAGAGGATGGAGCTGATAAGTGATGTCTATAGGTCAGATACTAAGAGGATGAAGCTGATAAGTGATAGATTGTCTATAGGTCAGATATACTGATATCATCTCTGCCCCTGGTCCTCTATCACACATATAGCATCTACATGGACGTTTCCCTCCAGAGCTCAGTCCCTGCTGCAGATTTCACCTAATCCAGTAACAGTAAGTTGTTCTCATTGTCAGTCATGTTACAGCCACAATGCCGCAGCAGCAGCCGGTCCTGGTCGCTGTAATAAGTCTGCTAGAGGCAACTGTACATGCAGAGGCTGCTGTGAGCACAGGACCTTATTATAAAGCACGTTCCCTCTACAGACACAGATGGCTTGTCATTGCTTCTTAGGGTGAGATGTTCTAGTTATATTTTCTCTCATGGTTTGTTATTTCCCTCAGCAGGGTGGAAGTAAAGGGCTGCAGTAATACAAGTCTTCTCCTCTTTCTCCTCATAAATGTACTGAATGTAAATTCTAGGCTTCAGAGCTACCACAGCTGCATTGTCCTTGATCCCTACCCCCTGCTCAAGAATATCTGCCCCTTCTATCACCATCTGGTGCCCCCTCCCCTGTGATCCTATACACTGCCATTACCTATGATCCTGTTGATATCCTTGTCCTTCTCCTCCTTCACGCTTAGCATCATGTCAGACTCATCCGGTGGCTCCGCCTCCCTCTCCTCCTCCTCCTCATCATCTTCATCATTGCTGGAGGTGGAGAGATCTTCAGATGATATGTCCATGATCTTCAGCTTGATGAAATCCTCGTCGTCTTCCTCCTCCATTGAGTCAGAACCTGCGGTGGGAGAACATTACATGACATTACGCTGCGCTCACCTGTATCACATGACAATGGTGGTGACCGCAGCGGGCCGCACCTTCATCAGGGTCATCCTCCTGGTGACTTTGTTCGTGTTCAATCAGATCGGACTTGGAGCAGAATCGGCGCTCACAGACGCTGCAGCTGTGCGGGTGCTCTCCGGCGTGCGTCCGGAGGTGGACGATGAGACTGCTCTTCTGGGAGAAGCCCTTGGTGCAGACGTCACACTGGTATGGCTGCTCCTCGGAGTGCACCCTCTGGTGGCGGAGCAGGAAGGATTTGCTCTTGAAGCTCTTGTTGCACTGTGCACAGTTGAATGGTCGCTCGGCGCTGTGCGTCCTCTGGTGCCGGACCAACGAGACGTTACTGGTGAAAGTGAGGCCGCACTGACAGCACATGTAGCGCTCCTCCTCGCCATGGCTCCTCATGTGCCTCCGCAGTTCGCTAGAGCTCCTGTACGTCTCCTGGCAGACGGTGCAGGTATGGGCCGGCGGGGCGTCTGTGGGCGCAGCGCTGGAGGACTCCGGGGAGCTGCTGGGCTTACAGACACCCTGGTGTCGTACCAGAGAGGAGCGGTGACTGAAGGTCTTACCACAGTCCGGGCAACTAAACGCACTCCCCTCCGACTGCATCCTGATGGCGCCACCTGGTCAGAGGCGGAGTACCACGGGCCGTCCCAGCAGCCACAACATCTGTGGGAGGAAGGAAACACCAACATGGTTAGATTAGAAGGTGAGAGCCTGCCATATACACCATGGGAGTCATGTGATCACAGCGCTGACCGCCATATACACCATGGGAGTCATGTGATCACAACGCCAACCGCCATATACACCATGGGAGTCATGTGATCACAGCGCCGACCGCCATATACACCATGGGAGTCATGTGATCACAGCGCTGACCGCCATATACACCATGGGAGTCATGTGATCACAGCGCCAACCGCCATATACACCATGGGAGTCATGTGATCACAACGCCGACCGCCATATACACCATGGGAGTCATGTGATCACAACGCCGACCGCCATATACACCATGGGAGTCATGTGATCACAACGCCGACCGCCATATACACCATGGGAGTCATGTGATCACAACGCCAACCGCCATATACACCATGGAGAGTCATGTGATCACAACGCCAACCGCCATATACACCATGGGAGTCATGTGATCACAACGCCGACCGCCATATACACCATGGGAGTCATGTGATCACAGCGCCGACCGCCATATACACCATGGGAGTCATGTGATCACAGCGCCGACCGCCATATACACCATGGGAGTCATGTGATCACAACGCCAACCGCCATATACACCATGGGAGTCATGTGATCACAACGCCAACCGCCATATACACCATGGGAGTCATGTGATCACAGCGCCGACCGCCATATACACCATGGGAGTCATGTGATCACAGCGCCGACCGCCATATACACCATGGGAGTCATGTGATCACAACGCCAACCGCCATATACACCATGGGAGTCATGTGATCACAACGCCAACCGCCATATACACCATGGGAGTCATGTGATCACAACGCCAACCGCCATATACACCATGGGAGTCATGTGATCACAACGCCAACCGCCATATACACCATGGGAGTCATGTGATCACAACGCCAACCGCCATATACACCATGGGAGTCATGTGATCACAGCGCCGACCGCCATATACACCATGGGAGTCATGTGATCACAGCGCTGACCGCCATATACACCATGGGAGTCATGTGACCACAGCTCTGACCGCCATATATAAGAGTATCACCGCTGCGAGGGCCGTGTCATGTGATCACAGCACTGACCGCCATATACACCATGGGAGTCATGTGATCACAGCGCCAACCGCCATATACAACACAAAGAGTCATGTGATCACAACGCCAACCGCCATATACACCATGGGAGTCATGTGATCACAGCGCCGACCGCCATATACAACCCTGAGAGTCATGTGATCACAGCTCTGACCGCCATATACACCATGGGAGTCATGTGATCACAGCTCTGACCGCCATATACAACCCTGAGAGTCATGTGATCACAGCTCTGACCGCCATATACACCATGGGAGTCATGTGATCAACGCTGACCGCCATATACACCATGGGAGTCATGTGATCACAACGCCGACCGCCATATACACCATGGGAGTCATGTGATCACAGCGCTGACCGCCATATACACCATGGGAGTCATGTGATCACAACGCCGACCGCCATATACACCATGGGAGTCATGTGATCACAACGCCGACCGCCATATACACCATGGGAGTCATGTGATCACAGCGCTGACCGCCATATACACCATGGGAGTCATGTGATCACAGCGCTGACCGCCATATACACCATGGGAGTCATGTGATCACAGCGCCAACCGCCATATACACCATGGGAGTCATGTGATCACAGCGCCAACCGCCATATACACCATGGGAGTCATGTGATCACAGCTCTGACCGCCATATACACCATGGGAGTCATGTGATCACAGCGCCGACCGCCATATACACCATGGGAGTCATGTGATCACAGCGCTGACCGCCATATACACCATGGGAGTCATGTGATCACAGCTCTGACCGCCATATACAACACAAAGAGTCATGTGATCACAACGCTGACCGCCATATACAACCCTGAGAGTCATGTGATCACAACGCCAACCGCCATATACACCATGGGAGTCATGTGATCACAACGCCAACCGCCATATACACCATGGGAGTCATGTGATCACAACGCCAACCGCCATATACACCATGGGAGTCATGTGATCACAGCGCCCCCCCGCCATATACACCATGGGAGTCATGTGATCACAACGCCGACCGCCATATACACCATGGGAGTCATGTGATCACAGCTCTGACCGCCATATACACCATGGGAGTCATGTGATCACAGCGCGGGTGACACACGCCATATACACCATGGGAGTCATGTGATCACAGCTCTGACCGCCATATACACCATGGGAGTCATGTGATCACAGCTCTGACCGCCATATATACCAGGAGTCATGTGACCATAGCTGCGAGGGCCGTGTCATGTGATCACAGCACTGACCGCCATATTTATTTTACACTACTTCACATGCTTATAGAGCTGCTCATAGCAACCAATCAGAGAACAGCTTACATTAGTCCAAAACAGCTACAGAATGAAAGCAGTAACCTGATTGGAAGATAAGGATAGCTCCTCCCTCTATACTAGTAGACGAGTCCATGTGTACTCGCAGAGGGAGGGGCGTCACTGTATACAGTACTGCAGTGATGTCACCCGGTATATACTGCACTGCAGTAACCCTTCCCTTTCCCCCTCTCAGCAATGCACTGCCTGTCACCCCGCTCCCCCAGCACTGCACAGGTTAACCCCCCTCCCACAGAACTGCCCCAGCACAAAGCACCCCCTGCCAGCACTACACGAGTTAATACCGCTCCTCACCTCACGGTCGCACCGAGCTTTCATACTACAGAAGCATCTTGATGACGTCACAATCACGTGACCAATCCTACGGGTCCGCCCCTGTACTACGTCTACACCCACTGCCCAGCGTCTGGCCGCAATCGAAGGAGAAGCACGTGACCGCTCGGGGCGATACCATTGAGCTAGTGAATGGAGGGGGTGCGGAAGAATCCATGTAATATAGAGGGGTGTCGGTGTCTGTATACAGTAGATATATATAGAGATATATAGCTATATATCTAAATACACACACACATAGAGCAGGGTATCCTTATAGGACGTCATTAATATAGGGATGGGGCAGTGGTCTGCACACTGTATAGTTCACACTTGGCATGTGTAGGCTGAAGGGTGTGTATACTTTTGCAATGTCATTATAATATCGCTCCAATGCGTCTATGATACAATATTGATGTAAATATTGTGATCTCTTGTGAACTGGGATTAATTAGCAGGGTCAGGTTATAGCGCGGCACCAGGCGCAGGGATTTGGGTTTGAGCTTTCTTCTTTTTTTTTAGACTTTTTAATGTTTCTTTGTCTCCCCTAGTAAGACACTGGGGTGCGATAATATAATGTATTACATCTCCAGCAGGGCCTACTAGGAATATTGTAGGAGTAATTGGCCCTAAGTTACCATGGTAACTATGAGCACCTCATGGCCATGTTAAGAGGGGGACATGAGATGGTGGACGGACCCCTTTAAACCCCTTAGAGTTTGTGGTCATCATTGGCCATACAATACAGCATCTACGGGGTTAAATGGCGGGGTCCTTTGCTCCTGTGCCAACTGCTTTGGTACGTATACGTGCAGGAATGGGTTAAACACTACAACTGCCCTGACATGGCGGCAATCTCGTCACACAGGCCAATGATATTCTGCATCTTCAAGGAGCAGCCGCAGGTCTGTGGTCACAGGCTGCAGCTTGTGGTGTAACTACAGTCAGAGGCCCTCAGCTGTCAGTGGTGGTGCAGAGTGCTCCTTTACATATAGCCTTGCCTATAGAGGTACCACATATATAATACACAGGGGTGACGTAGTGACAGGGCGGCTGTTCTCAGAACTCCCATAGAAGTGAATGAAGAGATCCGAGCATGCAGGTCCACATGTCCATCCTCTGTGGCCACAAGGGAGTGTCTCAGCAGGGAGTAATGGCCGTGCCTTGTTGTGTTCCATATACACTTCCTAAATATGTCTTTGTTATTTAACACTGAAGGAAGAGAAGAAACGCCCAAAAAACCCCTTCCCCTAATTTTATAGGGATACAACAGAACTAACAAAGACAAGGGAATGGGATTACCACATTTAGTGGCAAAACGGCGACCTGTACACCCACCACCTGTATCCGCAGACCCAACCCCTAACTAATACAGACCCAACCCCTAACTAATACAGACCCAACCCCTAACTAATACAGACCCAACCCCTAACTAATACAGACCCAACCCCTAACTAATACAGACCCAACCCCTAACTAATACAGACCCAACCCCTAACTAATACAGACCCAACCCCTAACTAATACAGACCCAACCCCTAACTAATACAGACCCAACCCCTAACTAATACAGACCCAACCCCTAACTAATACAGACCCAACCCCTAACTAATACAGACCCCAGACCAGACCCCCCAAACTAATACAGACCCACCCTAAACTAATACAGACCCAACCCCTAACTAATACAGACCCCAGACCGGACCCCTAAACTAATACAGACCCCAGACCGGACCCCTAAACTAATACAGACCCCAGACCAGAGCCCTAAACTAATACAGACCCCAGACCAGACCCCTAAACTAATACAGACCCCAGACCAGACCCCTAGACTAATACAGACCCCAGACCAGAGCCCTAAACTAATACAGACCCCAGAACAGACCCCTAAACTAATACAGACCCCAGACCAGACCCCTAAACTAATACAGACCCCAGACCAGACCCCTAAACTAATACAGACCCCAGACCAGAGCCCTAAACTAATACAGACCCCAGACCAGACCCCTAAACTAATATAGACCCCAGACCAGACCTCTAAATACAGACCCCAGACCAGACCCCTAAACTAATACAGACCCCAGACCAGACCCCTAAACTAATACAGACCCCAGACCAGACCCCTAAACTAATACAGACCCCAGACCAGACCCCTAAACTAATACAGACCCCAGACCAGACCCCTAAACTAATATAGACCCCAGACCAGACCCCTAAACTAATACAGACCCCAGACCGGACCCCTAAACTAATACAGACCCCAGACCAGACCCCTAATCTAATACAGACCCCAGACCAGACCCCTAAACTAATACAGACCCCAGACCAGAGCCCTAAACTAATACAGACCCCAGACCAGACCCCTAAACTAATACAGACCCCGGACCAGAGCCGACCCCCTAAACTAATACAGACCCCAGACCGGACCCCTAAACTAATACAGACCCCAGACCAGACCCCTAATCTAATACAGACCCCAGACCAGACCTCATAAACTAATACAGACTCCAGACCGGACCCCTAAACTAATACAGACCCCAGACCGGACCCCTAAACTAATACAGACCCCAGACCAGACCCCTAAACTAATACAGACCCCAGACCAGGCCCCTAAACGATCTATCTTCAACTGATCCTATAACTTTAAATGGTACACATTCTCTTCAACCCATCTCTGCCTGTTTAGCGAATCCTATCCCAGCATTTCACCCAGTCTGTATTTTCCCATTTCCATGTGTCCTTATCTGTACTAGTGTCAGTCTTTTGCTGCTCAGTGATTTTATGGCAGTTCCCTGGTCAGTGTATTTGTACCTACATAGCTCGGTCTCCTCATGTGTCACAGTTTGTTGATTAATTGGTTAATGACTTAAATTAGTGCCAGTTATGAAGCTCTGCTTCCCTATATAAGTAGCTACAGCGCAGCGGGGAAGCATTTCCTAATGCAGTGTCCATCTTCACCTAAGTGCATATTAACAAAAATGCACTTACACAGGCACTGTCACAGGCAAACCATGGAAGAACAACCAGGTAAACTTATACCCGAAACAACAAGCTTTATCACATGGTAAGATATTGCTGTACTGTCACTGACTATGTGAGCAATTGTCTTCCTGCAGAACTGCCCTCCATCTCTACCGCCAGTGTACACTATACATATCAGTCCTCTCTCCTCCATCTCTACCGCCAGTGTACACTATACATATCAGTCCTCTCCTCCATCTCTACCGCCAGTGTACACTATACATATCAGTCCTCTCCTCCATCTCTACCGCCAGTGTACACTATACATATCAGTCCTCTCTCCTCCATCTCTACCGCCAGTGTACACTATACATATCAGTCCTCTCCTCCATCTCTACCGCCAGTGTACACTATACATATCAGTCCTCTCCTCCATCTCTACCGCCAGTGTACACTATACATATCAGTTCTCTCCTCCATCTCTACCACCAGTACACACTATACATATCAGTCCTCTCTCCTCCATCTCTACCGCCAGTGTACACTATACATATCAGTCCTCTCCTCCATCTCTACCGCCAGTGTACAATATACATATCAGTCCTCTCTCCTCCATCTCTACCGCCAGTGTACACTATACATATCAGTCCTCTCCTCCATCTCTACCGCCAGTGTACACTATACAAAACTCCCCCCCCCCCCCCCTCCACCCCCCCCGCACACCACACATATCACCCCCCCCCCCCATCTCTACCACCAGTGTACACTATACATATCAGTCCTCTCTCCTCCATCTCTACCGCCAGTGTACACTATACATATCAGTCCTCTCCTCCATCTCTACCGCCAGTGTACACTATACATATCAGTCCTCTCCTCCATCTCTACCGCCAGTGTACACTATACATATCAGTCCTCTCCCTCCATCTCTACCGCCAGTGTACACTATACATATCAGTCCTCTCCTCCATCTCTACCGCCAGTGTACACTATACACATCAGTCCTCTCCTCCATCTCTACCGCCAGTGTACACTATACATATCAGTCCTCTCCCCTCCATCTCTACCGCCAGTGTACACTATACATATCAGTCCTCTCCTCCATCTCTACCACCAGTGTACACTATACATATCAGTCCTCTCCTCCATCTCTACCGCCAGTGTACACTATACATATCAGTCCTCTCTCCTCCATCTCTACCGCCAGTGTACACTATACATATCAGTCCTCTCCTCCATCTCTACCGCCAGTATACACTATACATATCAGTCCTCTCCCCTCCATCTCTACCACCAGTGTACACTATACATATCAGTCCTCTCCCCTCCATCTCTACCACCAGTGTACACTATACATATCAGTCCTCTCTCCTCCATCTCTACCACCAGTGTACACTATACATATCAGTCCTCTCTCCTCCTCCATCTCTACCGCCAGTGTACACTATACATATCAGTCCTCTCCGCCATCTCTACCACCAGTGTACACTATACATATCAGTCCTCTCTCCTCCATCTCTACCGCCAGTGTACACTATACATATCAGTCCTCTCTCCTCCATCTCTACCACCAGTGTACACTATACATATCAGTCCTCTCTCCTCCATCTCTACCACCAGTGTACACTATACATATCAGTCCTCTCCTCCCATCTCTACCGCCAGTGTACACTATACATATCAGTCCTCTCCTCCATCTCTACCGCCAGTGTACACTATACATATCAGTCCTCTCCCTCCATCTCTACCACCAGTGTACGCTATACATATCAGTCCTCTCTCCTCCATCTCTACCGCCAGTGTACACTATACATATCAGTCCTCTCCTCCATCTCTACCGCCAGTGTACACTATACATATCAGTCCTGTCTCCTCCATCTCTACCACCAGTGCACGCTATACATATCAGTCCTCTCTCCTCCATCTCTACCGCCAGTGTACGCTATACATATCAGTCCTCTCCTCCATCTCTACCGCCAGTGTACACTATACATATCAGTCCTCTCTCCTCCATCTCTACCGCCAGTGTACACTATACATATCAGTCCTCTCTCCTCCATCTCTACCACCAGTGTACACTATACATATCAGTCCTCTCTCCTCCATCTCTACCGCCAGTGTACACTATACATATCAGTCCCCTCCATCTCTACCGCCAGTGTACACTATACATATCAGTCCTCTCCTCCATCTCTACCGCCAGTGTACACTATACATATCAGTCCTCTCCTCCATCTCTACCGCCAGTGTACACTATACATATCAGTCCTGTCTCCTCCATCTCTACCGCCAGTGTACACTATACATATCAGTCCTCTCTCCTCCATCTCTACCGCCAGTGTACACTATACATATCAGTCCTCTCTCCTCCATCTCTACCGCCAGTGTACACTATACACTATACAGTCATGGCCAAAAGTTTTGAGACTGATACAAATATAAATTTTTACAAAGTCTACTGCTTCAGTTTTTCTAATGGCAATTTGCATATACTCCAGAAAGTTATAAAGAGTGATCAGCTTAACAGCAATTACTTGCAAAGTCAATATTTGCCTAGAAAATGAACTTTATCCCCCAAAACACATTTCAACATCATTGCAGCCCTGCCTTAAAAGGACCACCTAACATCGTTTCAGTGATTGCTCCATTAACACAGGTGTGGGTGTTGATGAGGACAGGGCTGGAGATCAATCTGTCATGATTAAGTAAGAATGACACCAATGGACACTTTAAAAGGAGGCTGGTGCTTGCCATCATTGTTTCTCTTCTGTTAACCATGGTTATCTCTAAAGAAACACGTGCAGTCATCATTGCACTGCACAAAAATGGCCTAACTGGGAAGAGTATTGCAGCTAGAAAGATTGCACCTCAGTCAACAATCTATCGCATCATCAAGAACTTCAAGGAGAGAGGTTCCATTGGTGCCAAAAAGGCTCCAGGGCGCCCAAGAAAGACCAGCAAGCGGCAGGACCGTCTCTTAAAAGTGTTTCAGCTGCGGGATGGGGCTACCAGCAGTGCAGAGCTTGCTGAGGAATGGCAGCAGGCAGGTGTGAGTGCATCTGCACGCACTGTGAGGCGGAGACTCTTGGAGCAAGGCCTGGTCTCAAGGAGGGCAGCAAAGAAGCCACTTCTCTCCAGAAAAAACATCAGGGACAGACTGATATTCTGCGAAAGGTACAGGGAGTGGACTGCTGAGGACTGGGGGAAAGTCATTTTCTCTGATGAATCCCCTTTTCGATTGTTTGGAACATCTGGAAAACAGCTTATTCGGAGAAGAAGAGGTGAGCGCTACCACCAGTCTTGTCTCATGCCAACTGTAAAGCATCCTGAAACCATTCATGTGTGGGGTTGCTTCTCAGCCAAGGGAATCGGCTCTCTCGCAGTCTTGCCATGAATAAAGAATGGTACCAGAATGTCCTCCAAGAGCAACTTCTCCCAACCGTCCAAGAGCAGTTTGGCGCTCACCAATGCCTTTTCCAGCATGATGGAGCACCTTGCCATAAAGCAAAGGTGATAACTAAATGGCTCAGGGAACAAAACATAGAGATTTTGGGTCCATGGCCTGGAAACTCCCCAGATCTTAATCCCATTGAGAACTTGTGGTCAATCATCAAGAGACGGGTGGACAAACAAAAACCAACAAATTCAGACAAAATGAAAGCATTGATTCTGCAAGAATGGACTGCTATCAGTCAGGATTTGGTCCAGAAGTTGATTGAGAGCATGCCAGGGAGAATTGCAGAGGTCCTGAAGAAGAAGGGTCAACACGGCAAATATTGACTTGCTGCATTAACTCATTCTAACTGTCAATATAAGCTTCTGTTACTCATAATATGAATGCAATTCTATTTCTGTATGTGATAAAAACATCTGACAAACACACATAAAAACCAGAGGGCAGCAGATCATGTGAAAATAGAATATTTGTGTCATTCTCAAAACTTTTGGCCATGACTGTACAGTGATTTCAACCACGCCTCTCCATCATCCACACTTCCCAGTCTCACACAGTATGTAACCTGCCACACAAGAGACAACAAAACACTGGACTTGTTCTTTGCCAACGTGAGGGAGGCATATAACTCATCAGCCCTACCGCCCCTGGGGAGATCGGATCACAACCTAGTACATCTCCGACCTGTGTACAAGCCACTTGTACGTAGAGAACCAGCTGTCACCCGCACAGTGAGGATATGGTCCGAGGAGAGTGATGAGGCTCTGAGGGATTGTTTTAACACAACCGCATGGAAAGTTCTGCAGGATTCTTATGGAGAAGATATAGAAGGACTCACACACTGCATAACAGACTACATTAATTTTTGTGTGGACAACACAGTACCCACAAAAGTGGTGAGGTGCTTCTCCAATAACAAACCATGCATTAACTCTGATATAAAAACACTACTTAAGGAGAAAAAGATGGCATTCAGGACAAGAGATAAGGAGGGGTTGAGGGAAGTACAAAAGGAGCTGATGCATCAAATCAGGCAGGGAAAAGCAAGTTATAAAGAAAAAATGGAAAAGCAAAGGGAAAGAAAAGACATAAGGGGGGTCTGGGAGGGGCTTAAGTCAATTTCGGGTCATAAACAGTCTGTCTGCCAGATTGAGGCAGATGTTAATTGGCTTAATGAACTAAACCTATTCTTCAACAGATTTGATCACACACCAGCTCCTCCCACCCCAGCATGTCCTTCAGCTTCCCCCACCACAATGACTTCTCCCCATGCGGCCACTTCCCAACAGACCAGTAAATCCAGAAATCCGTCTTTATCTGGCCACAGTCTGACCTTCACACGGGCCCAGGTGAGGAAGGAGATGAAAAAGATCAAGGCGAGGAAAGCCGCAGGGCCAGATGACATCAGTGCAAGGCTAATTAAGACTTGTGGGGACCAGCTGTGTGGTATAATTACATATATGTATAATATGAGCCTGAGGCAGGAAATAGTCCCTGAATTATGGAAATCTTCTTGTGTGGTACCAGTTCCAAAGAAACCTCACCCTATGGACCTCAACGACTACAGACCTGTAGCACTGACATCCCACCTGATGAAGATCTTGGAGAGATTGGTTCTCACACATCTTCGCCCTCTAGTGAGCCCCGCTATGGACCCCCTCCAGTTTGCTTATCGGCCGGGCATTGGGGTAGATGATGCCATCATCCACCTTCTGCACAGGGCTCTGTCTCACCTGGAGAAACCAGGGAACACGGTGAGAATAATGTTCTTTGACTTCTCCAGTGCTTTTAACACCATACAGCCCAGGTTATTGAGGGACAAGCTGGGCCTTGCTGGAGTGGACCACCACCTCTCCAACTGGATCCTAGACTACCTCACAAATCGACCTCAATACGTGAGAGCCCAAGACTGTGTGTCAGGTACCGTGATCTGTAATACGGGGGGCACCTCAAGGTACGGTTCTCGCCCCTTTCCTCTTCACACCGTACACTGCAGATTTTAGGTGCAACTCATCCAGCTGCTACCTACAGAAGTATTCTGACGACTCTGCAATAGTGGGTCTCATCACAGACGATGATGACAGGGAGTACAGAGAACTGAACCAGGATTTTGTGGACTGGTGCCACCAGAACCACCTGAAGATTAACGCGGGGAAGACCAAGGAGATGGTGGTGGACTTCCGTAAAGGCAGAAGCCCTCCTAAACCAGTGGATATCCTGGGGAC
>CAMRHE010001984.1:0-16338 GCA_947044405.1 Leptodactylus fallax | reverse complement strand
GCATAGTTGTGTCACAGAAGAAGCTTGAGAGTAGATTATATGGGATAATCAGCATTTACTTCTTAGAACATGAGGTAAACAGCATCAAAACATTAACATAGCAAAACTTGAAAGTAAAAAGGACCTTTTACAATAGAGAGATAAAAAGCAAGGTACAACAAGTCTCACATAGCATACCATTACACTCTATTCAGCATATAACACTAATAACATCGCCATCTACTGTCAGATAGATGTAAACTTCTCCTGCAAACAAATAAGTCTATCTGTTGCATATATATGTATATAGTATATACCAACACCCTTTCTCAACAGTAAGAACTTATTCAGTTAAATATAATCTCTTCATCAGTCTCTGGTGTCTTTCAGCACTCAACGCCTTTGTGAAAATATCTGCTGTCATATCTTCAGTTGGGCAGTATTCTAAATTCAGAATTCCTTGTTCCTGATGATCCCGTAAGAAATGAAACTTCACATCAATGTGTTTAGTTCTGGGATTAACTCTTTCCATCTGAGCAAGAACAAGACATCCTTGATTGTCTTCATGTAACGTTGTTGGTCCTAACTGTTGTTGTCCTAAGTCTGTTAGTAGTTGTCTTAACCAAAGAACTTCTTGACTCGCATGAGCGGCGGCTACATATTCTGCTTCTGTAGACGATAGTGTTACTATAGATTGTTTTTTACTAGTCCAACTAATTGGTCCGCCCGAGAGTAAGAAAAGATAGCCACTGGTAGATTTTCTATCAATTGGATCTCCAGCCCAGTCTGCATCAACATATCCCGTTAAAACGCATTCATCACTTGCAGGTAGTTTCAGTTTAACGTTGCTAGTTCCTTTCAGAAAACTTATTACTCTCTTTACAGCTTTCCAATCCATTTCATTGGGGTTTGACACTTTTCTGCTCAAAATTCCTACTGCTGCTGCAATGTCTGGCCTTGTAACAGTCGCTAAATATAGTAATTTTCCCATTGCTTTTCTGTATAGCTCATTATCTGGTAACATATTTTGTTCACTTTTAATTTCCTTCAGATAATTAGTTTCCATTGGAGACTTTACTGGTTTTGCATCTTTCAGTCCAAATGTTTCTATTGTATCTTTGATCATGTGATTTTGGTTAAGTTGGAAACTCCCATCTTCTTCTCTTTTCTATCTGTATCCCTAGGTAATGCTTCACATTTCCCAGATCTTTGATCTCAAAGTGTTGATCCAAAATTTTCCGTATTTCAGCTTCATCCCTTTCTCTTTCAAAACAAACTAAAATATCATCAACATATATCAGTACATAGATCCGTCTGTCATCTAGTTTCTTTGTGTATAGACAGGGATCTGCTTTGCTTCTTAGAAAATGTTCATTTATGAGCACTTCAGTGATTTTATCATTCCACGCTTTAGCGGCTTGTTTTAAACCGTATATACTTTTCTGTAGCTTACAAACCATGTTTGGTTTCTCTTTATCTTTGAATCCTGGAGGTTGTTCCATGTAAATTTCTTCTGTTAAATCTCCATTCAGAAATGCTGTCTTTACATCCAGATGTTTCAATTCCATTCCTTTAGTAGCTGCAACCGCAAGCAAAGTTCTGATTGTAGTATGCTTGACAACCGGAGCAAATGTTTCATCATAGTCTTCTCCGTATTTTTGAGAATAACCTTTAGCTACGAGTCTTGCTCGGTATTGTTCAGCGGTGCCATCTGTTTGGTATTTAACTTTAAAAACCCATTTACATCCTATAGCTTTTCTCCCTTTTGGTAATTCTGTCAGTGTCCATGTCTTTGAATCATGCATGGATTTCATTTCTGTTTCTGTAGCCTTTATCCACTTATTGGCCTCTTCTTCTGAAAGTTGAGATATATCCTCCCAAGATGTAGGTTCATATACTTTATTTGTACTTGCCTTGTATGAAAGACGTACTGGTGGTTTTCCTTTGTTTTCTCTCATTGAACGTCTTGGTTCTGTGTCTGTCTGTAGTTCTATCTCTTCACTTTCAGTATTTTGAACTTTATCAATTTCAACTTCTTTTTCATCAGATGTTCCTGCACTTATATCACTGTTGTCTCTCTCATTTCTCATTTCCAGTGATGTCATAATGTTATCATTTAGATCTTCAATGAATGTTACACTGTTACTCACCGTAACTCTGTCTTTTTTAGGATCTAGGATTCTGTATCCTTTGCAGTTGTCACTATATCCAACAAATATTCCTTCTATGGCTCTGTTTTGAAGTTTGGAGCGTTTCTCTTCTGGAACAAAAACAAAAGCTTTGCAACCAAAAACTCTTAAATGATTCACACTTGGTTTCTTACCATGCCACAGTTCATATGGGGTTTTTTCCAGTTTTCTTGAAAAAAGTCTATTTTGCAGATAAGTAGCTGTCATTGCTGCTTCACCCCAGTATTTCTCTGGTAGTTTGGAATCTGTTAGCATGCATCTTATCATTTCAGTCAGAGTTCTGTTTTTCCTTTCTGCTACGCCATTTTGTTCAGGTGTGTATGGAACAGTTTTGTGATGCTCTATTCCATTCTGTCTTAAATAGTTCTCTATTTGGTATCCTGTGAATTCACCTCCATTATCACTTCTAATGATGATTGGCTTCCTCTGAAACTTATTATACGACTTTGACACGTATTCTTCTAATTTACTGAAAACTTCACTTTTGTTCTTTATTAAGTACGTGACTGTGTATCTTGAGTAGTCATCTATAAAAGTCACCATATATCTATTACCTCCTGATGTGGTTACTTTCATGGGTCCACATACATCAGTATGCACCAAGTCAAGTGGTTTTGTGCCTTTTGTTTCACTCTCTTTAGGTATACACACTCTTGTAGCTTTAGATTTTATACAACATTCACATCTTACAATAATTGAGCAATCAGATATCAACAGATCTTTTGTCAAATTTTTGTTCTGTAATGCCATGATGTCTGTGGATGTCTGTGTCCTAAGCGTCTATGCCACATGTGAATACAATTCTTGTGATCATGTGTACATAACTTCATCTGTTCCTTTAATGTGTCTAGATGATATAATTGTTCACCTGCTTTTACATTTATTATTATCTTGTCTCCTGCTAGGATTGTACATTCATCATCTTTGAATTTTACAGTAAGTCCTTTAGCTGTTAGACGTTTTACAGATAATAGTCCTCCATCTAGTCCTGGAACATATAACACATCCTTTACTAGTATCTTTGAATTATGCCCAAATTTATCAGAATAGATTAGCATTCCTTGTCCAGTACCTTCCGTGGTTATTTTGCTCCCATCTGCAAGGTAAATAGCTTCTTTCTTATTTAGATCAAGTTCAGTAAAGAAGCTCTTATTACTTGTCATGTGACTTGTTGCTCCTGAGTCAATATACCAACTCATTGATAACCTTTTATCGGTTACTTTAAATGTACCATTCCAGTGATCTGCATGTGGGTTAGATATTGTGCTTTTCACCTTCTGTTTACTTTCTTTATGGTATAACTTCTGTTCTGCTTTCCATATAGTACAGTCTTTCTTTAAATGTCCCTTTTTCTTGCATCTGAAACATTCTCTTGTTTCTGTTTTATAGGTCCTCTTATCTGTAATTTTAAGAGCATTTACACTGTCCTTTTCTGTGGAATCATTTGTTTGTTCTTTCCTTCTCTGGTATTCATCTATGAGTCGTGTTTTTACAAACTCTAGTGTAATGTCTGCTTCAGGTCTTGTTTCTAGTGCATTTATCAAAGCAGTGTATGAATCCGGCAAGCTACACAATACTATTGCTGCTACATGACTTTCTTTAATATCTTCACCAACTGATCTCAGCTGTGTTATCACTTCCATCATGGAGTTTATGTGCTCCTGCATGTCTTCCTGTGCACTTAATCTCATCTTGTAAAGTTTCCTTAGCAGAAACAATTTGTGATTTAAGCTGGATCTTTCATGTAACTTTCTCAATGCTTCCCACATTCCCTTTGCTGTATTCTCATTCCTTATGTGGATTAACTGATCATCTTCCACTAATAAGCTGATAGTAGCTCTTGCTTGTCTGTTTTTCTTATCCCATGTCTCATTATTATCATTGGGTCTATCTGTAGTGATTACATCCCATAAATCATCTTTAGACAATAACATCTCCACTTTGAACTTCCATAACTGATAGTTCTCATTGTTCAGCTTAGCTACTGTAAGTCTGAGTTCTGAATTGCTGGTCATTTTAACTTGTCTTACTTGTTTGGAGAGAATTGTTCTGAAGAATCCTTTTGCATTCACTGGGTCTTTTTGTCTTCTATGCCTGGGCCCATAACCTGTTGCATAGTTGTGTCACAGAAGAAGCTTGAGAGTAGATTATATGGGATAATCAGCATTTACTTCTTAGAACATGAGGTAAACAGCATCAAAACGTTAACATAGCAAAACTTGAAAGTAAAAAGGACCTTTTACAATAGAGAGATAAAAAGCAAGGTACAGCAAGTCTCACATAGCATACCATTACACTCTATTCAGCATATAACACTAATAACATCACCATCTACTGTCAGATAGATGTAAACTTCTCCTGCAAACAAATAAGTCTATCTGTTGCATATATATGTATATAGTATATACCAACAGAACTACCCTTGGGATAAGACAAATGATGAATTAACCTGTATTTGCCCGTCTCTTTCTTGGGAACAATACCTAACGCAAAACATGGAGATTAGAAAAGGGGGGGGAGAAAATGGGGCCTTGATTCTGTCGATTTTACCCCCCAACCAATGCTAGGCTGCATAGCTAAACACCACTAGAAGTTCTCGTCGTACTTCCACCAGACACTACCTCCATGAGATTTATAAGCATTGTAAATCGTGTCCATATATATAAAAAGCTCAGAGCAGTGCTCAGGATGCCTCTCCCCCATAACACAACCTAACACTGCAAATGCCTGAAGCCAAATTATTTATAATCCTAGTTACCTTCAGCTTACGATCAATAGAGCGCTCCCGCAAAATCCTATTGACCGTACGCTGATCAACTGAAAGCAAAGACCAAATATCTACATATTATTTATCCCATATCTTAGTTTTAGTCTCTGCATATAAATGAGCCCCCAATGGGCTAATCCCATAAAAGAAGGCTTCCCTATGGACACTAGCCATAGAAGAAACAGAAGCAACTGAAGCCTTTGAACCCGTTTCTAACTGTGAAATAAGGGGCTTAAGGGCTGGAAGAACCTCAATACTAGACCGTCCTGGCCCCCAAGCCCCAGCAAAGTCAAACTCACCAGTAGATGGAGCAGCAACAGCAGCAGAAGAAGCAGCAGCAGCGACTTCTAGAGCACCGCGAGCCAGCTCGGCCCCGGGGAGGCGACCTTCTGGCTGAACAAGTAGAATTCTGCTGGAAATGCGATGCCAAGACGACCTGCTGTGACCGCACAAACTAACTGAATCATCTGAGGAAGACAGGGATCTCCAGCAGGATGACCGGGATCGCCTCAAACTGTGACTTCTTCTGGAGGACCTGGAACGATGGTGGGAGCAGCCCTGCGATGACAGGATCGTCTAGAGCCCTGGGAGGAAACATGCACGCCCTGGGGATTAGTAGAACTGGCATCTGCAGACCCTGAAGGGAAGGAGGGAGTGTCTACAAATGGCACCTCAACGGAAGGGGAGGGGACAACTGGCGGCTGCACTGGAGACACCTGGGAAGGAGGGAGTAGAGGGACTGCAAGAGGCACCAAACCCCAAGACACTGCTTCAGCAGAAGAAACAGGTTGTGAAGGAGGGTGGGTAGGAGTAGCTGCTGGAGGGGCATCAGAAACGGAGGATGAACCAGACACTGAGCCAGCCTGTGACGTAATCCCCAAACTTCCGGCGGTCGAGTTGAATACAATGGTGAATGAAGCAGGAGCCGTCCGCGGACAGCTCCCACTTCACCACTGTACTCCCTGTGTGCTCCGACCCCGGGAGTTGTAGGTGCGATGTGATAACATCGCTCACATCGCGCCTGCAGCTCCGAATACACTTCGACTGAGACTGCAGACAAAGCAGCAGGGGAGCGAGGAGAGGTGTGCATTAGAGATGAGCGAATCAAAGCTGACGAAGTGGAATTCGATCTGAATTTCAGGAAATATTCGATTTGCATCAGAGTCGGATTTCCTCACGCTTTGTGGTAACGAATTGCATTTTTTTCTAAAATGGCTGCTGCACATGTTAGGACATGGGGAAAGGAACTCTGGGAACACAGGATCACCCACAATGCCATGCATGCAGCCATTCAGCCCGCCCTGTGATGTCACAGCCCTATAAATACCCTCCGCCATCTTGGATTCAGGCATTTTCCAGTGTACTTAGTGCAGGGAGAGACGTCAGCAGGCGCTAGGGAAAGTGGTAGACAAGGCTTGAAAACTGATATTTTGCTCAATCGAAATTCAGGGAAAGAGCATTAGAAGTGTAGGGAAAGGATAGGGAGGAAGCCTTTTCTTGGCGTTTATTAGTGGGGAAAAAATAAGTGGCTTATTCGCTGTTTTGTGTTGAAGTGAGAAAATTACAGGCCTTTTTGCCGTGCATTAGTGGCAAAAAAAAAGAGGATTGTTATCCATTAATCTCCGCAGTTATCTGTTATAAGTTACAACAGATGTCACCTTGCCATTCTGTGGCCTCCTCTTGCTGCTGCTACCTCAACATTATGTCACTTCTCATACTGTTCCCACCCTCCCCACTCCATGACTGGTCCACTATTTTGCCTTTTTGGCCTGGCTGACATCATCATTTATTTGACCCTTCTTCTGATCTCTCAGAAGGAAGGAAAAATGAGACGCACAACGGATCCTGTCTGTATAGCAGCTGTAAGGCCTGTATGGTCCCATCAGAATTGGCTTATGATTTGGTAGCCAAAAGCAGGAGTGGGTACAAAACACAGAAGACATGCAAATATTCCATTCACGTGTCCTCTCTGTTTTGGATCCACTCCTGTTTTTTTTTGTTTTTTTTGCATCAGCAATACTGATGGATTACTGACCAAATCCTGACCCAAGTGAAGGCATATGTTCAACAGACAGGATCCGTTTTTATGGGGGAGTTATTGTTCTGACGGATCATAGGAAGGGCAAAATAATCAGTGACATCAACACAAACTTACTGCTGACACCCTCTCCACTCTGTCAGGGGGCTCCACTTGTATAAGTGTTTAATAGAACAGGTTCTGTAGACATCTATGTGGAATCAGCAGACAGAAGTGTAAAAGGAGTGCGCTCTTTCACGCTACAATAGGATCTTGGGCCTCTGCAAGGTGCTTTATGTGGCATCCCAGAGCTGGCTATGGCTGGGCTGAGGGTGATCTCTGTGCATTGTATTATTTCCTGTTGCTTCATAGCCTGTGTGACATAGCAGGGGGTCCTGAGTCTCACACAACACAGCGCCACCTAGTGAGCCTCACACATGCATTACACCTCCCATAGGATTGAATAGTAACCAAATGTCCAATGGGAGGACATCGCCTGGGAAAAGGGGAGGAGTCAGCTGATCACTGGGTCCCCATGGTAACACCCCTTCAGGAAGGTCCTGCGTGTGAGGAGTTAGAAGTGTGGAGTGTTAGGAGGAGGAGGTGAGGAGATAAGTGTGATGTCCTGTGAAGAAAGCAGTGAGTTTAGTGCAGGAATCTCAAGTCCTAGACAGGCCCAGGAAGGTTGGAGAGCTGACATACTCCAGCTATTCAGAAGATCCTGTCCCCTGTCTGCCTAGCCATCGCCCTGAAGGAAGTCAAGCATCATTATCTTGTCAGCATGAGACTGTGGAGAGAACATTCTGGAACACGTGCTCCATAGCAAGTATCACAGGATCCAGGGGCCAAGGCCAGACCTGTGGAATATCCTGCCACCCTGACTATTGCACCCCGAAACTCTGAGCTATCAGGACCACATAACATGAGTGGGGAATATTATGTACTAGTATCATGGTGGGCATCCTCCTATGAGCCAAATAGGAGCCCAGACGCACCTTAGGGCTGTAACACTGAAGTATAAGGGGCTAGGAACACCTTTCATCAAGTCTACCCTGCACCCCAGGACTTTGCTGTGTCACCAGGCGTACCCCGTTGTTTTGTATTGAAGAAACTGTTTGGGCATTTGTGCCTCCACACCCATGGAAGTAAAAGTTCAACTTTACAACCGTTTCTGTGTCTGACTCTGCACCGACAACATCAGGGCGCCCCAAACACCACCAGTCGGCACAGTATAGGGGAAGCGCCCCGGGGGAACAATCACCACCAACATTTGTGCAGCCCCCTCATCACCGGTACCAGTGGTGGTAACGTGGGACAGCACCAGCGCTGCGCCCTCGTGCCCAGAGACCGTGACAAGTCTGCGCTGTTTGCACCCCGCAATCCCAACTGCAGCGTTACCTTCCATCTGGTCACCGCATTTATACCTGGCACTAACATTGACCTGTAAGACTGAGTTCACACTTGAGTTAGTTGGTCAGTTTTGGCCCCATAACTGGCCAAATAAGTGAAGTGTGCAGTGGTTCTAAGAGCAACGCCTGTCATGTGCGTGTCATACTGACTCACAGTATTGTTTCACTACCTATGCGTATTACTGCAAGGCACAGTGTTCTACACCACTATACAGGCTCTCTGCAGCCAGGAAATAACTGTTTTTTTAATGCGATTAGCCGCAAATTAATTCAAATGAATTTTGAAAAATTCGCTAATCTCTAGTGAGCATCAGTGTTTTTTATGTTAAACTTTGGGTGCAAATTGAGAGGGAACATGAAACTAGTGGCAGATGAAGGGGGAGCAGATGGAGGAGGACATTAAACTGGGGGCAGATGAAGGGGGGCATTAAACTGGGGACAGCTGGAGAAGGACATTAAACTATGGTTGTAGATGGAGGGGGACATGTCCGTCTCTAGTTGCCCCCAGTTTAATGTCACCCTCCAGCTAGATGTGAACTTAGCTTAAGCGTTTTCAATTCATTTTACACTTACAGTTTATATCTGGCTTTCATCATTTACATATATAGCAAGAATCTTAGGAAATATAGCGCTGATCACCCTAACAAATATAATGCAAAACTGCAGTAAATACTGACAGCATAGCAAAGCAGATTTATATGAAACTCTGGTTCAAGTTTTGCACAGGGAATCTGTATTAGTGAATACTACACATACACACCCAGAACATGTATACACACATACATACCACATGTACACACACATACATGTAGACAATGTACACTTGTACACAAACAGACACACACTCAAGACACAGCACATACCTGGAGCAGAGTCAGGGACTGATTACACTGGGCTGCAGCAACCTAATGTCATTGATCATCCCCTGCAGTGCAAGACTCCAGGAGGAGGAGGAGCTGTCAGCCTGTGTGGACACTTGGTAAGTAATTGGGGAGAGACAAAGTGAGGCTGTCAGCTCCTGGCAGCCCACGATCACTACTACTCCAAACCTCTGGTTCCCTCCATTTGGATTGCAGCAGTAGCACACTGACAATATGCATGGTCATGTGCATGAGGCCTAAGGGTGTGTTTACATGGTCAGGTTTATAGATGGAGTTTGGAAGCAAATCTCAGGTGAGGCTTATAAAGGAGCAAAATTATTCACACCAAGTGCTACCTCTCTTCCTTTCTTCAATTCATTCCAAAAACTGCATCTGAAAACCTGAGCACACCCACAATACAAATCCATTTTAGGCTAAGGCCCCACACAGTGGGCCGCAGCAAAAAAGCGCTGTGGGAAAAACCACGGCGGCAACACATCGTGGTTTTTCCCACAGAGCTTTTCACAGAAAGTCTGCAGAGGTTTCCTCTACGGACTTTCTGCTTCAGTTATACCTATAGGGAAATCGCTGGCGTTTCCATAGGTATAATTGACATGCTGCGATTGCCAAAACCGCAATGGTTTGTGAAATCGCAGCGTGTCCGCTGCGCATATTTTTCCCCAATGTGTGGATGGGATTCGTCACTTTGCAGTGACTGTAACACGCCGCATATTTTTCCACTGCGGTTTCGCCACGCAGGGCCCTGGCCTTAATGATATTTTTAGATACGGAATTATTTGCGTTTGCTATGTTCTTGTCACTTTTGTTAAGATGGTTGGAAGTATTGCAGCACTGTCTCACAGACTTCAGTGGAGAAGCGCTGCAGTACCTACACTCACCACTATAGTTTGTATGGTGAGTGAGCAGCACGGCTCATAGTATGTAAACATTGCCACGAGCTGTGTTGTCTTGGCACAGGTGATCTGCAGGAGTCCTAAGGATAGGCCATCAATATTACAAATTGGATAACCCCTTTAAGGGTGGCTTGCAGGTGGCGTTTCTGATCAGAGGCCACAGAGGAGTATGTTGCAGTAGTCTATGTGGAATGAACATGCTAGTAGTATAATGTTGTACCGTGTTAGCCATTGAAAGTAGTGGAAGAGTGAAGTAATCAGGCGATACCTTTTAGAGGAACATGATCAACCAAGATTTTTGTTGACTTGAGATATAAGATGGAGACAGCAGGAGGTGGTAATGGTTTGGATGTGCAGGGCAGGACAAAATCTAAGATTACCTCAAGGCAGTAGACGTCTGACACTGGTGCTTAAAGGGGTTGTCCAGTTTCAGACCAATTTTAATAAACAAATGTTATTGTTTGCATCGTGAAAAGTTGTACAATTTTCCAATATACTTTCTGTATTCTAAATTCCTCATGGTTTTCTAGATCTCTGCTCGCTGTCATTCATTCTGACTTCTAACATTGGTCTCTCAATTTTGGTTTGAATGTGGTCAACCCCTTTAACTATGATTAAAAGATGTGGTGGGGTTTGAGTGAAATGGGTGAAAGATTATAAATTCTGTTTTCTCCATGTTGAGTTTTAGAAATTGGGAGGGAAATAAGCATATGGTTGATAGACATCTGGGATCCTGGATAGCAGAGAGTTAGTATCTGGGTCAGAGCGATAAAGCTGAGTGTTGTCAACATAGAAGTGGAACTAAAAGCCATGAGACTCTATGAAATATCCCAATCTGAAGGTAGAGATGGAGAAGAAAAGGGACCTCAACTGTTAAGGGTTGATATTTAGAGGTGGTTTGTGAATGGAGACTCTAAAACTTTGGTTGCTGAGGTATGAAGAGAACCAGTAGAGGGTCAAGTCTGTAATGCAAAGGATCAAGAGAGTTTGTAACAAAGAGGAGTGGTCAACAACAGTGTTAAAGAGGGCAGATCTAGAAGGAGGAGTACAGTGTAGTGTTGATGCCTTTGGCATATAGTAGGTCATTAGAGGCTATGTTAAGAATGCATTCAATAGAAAGGTGGGAGCAGAAGCCAGATTGTAACCAGTGACAAAGTGTACGGAATGTGAGGTGGAAGGACAGTTCAAGGTGGACTTGGAGTTTGGAGAAGCAGGTTATGGGAAAGAGCACTGAGATCCAAGCCATCATTAACAGTGAAGTTAAAAGTATTAAATAACAGTTTGGGGCTGTGAGATAGAAAAGATATGGGAGTAGTGAAGTAGTCCTGTTTAGAGAAGTGAGTGCAGATTTGAAAGTGAGAACTGTGTGTTTGTATATTGTTGTCAGGAGTGTCTCTTCAGCTGCTGCTTCTTTCATGTTGCCGTGACAACATAGGGAAGCTTTTCTGTTCTATACCTCCATGCCCTGACCTATTAGCAGCTGAAGAGGCCTTTATAAGACCGCTCCTTTTTGATACAGGTGCCGACTAATTACGTTGCTCACTAGTTTCGCTCTGTCTGTGTATACCTGCTTGATCTCTGACTACTGTCTTGCTCCTTGGATTCCTCTTTTTCCTCTTGATTCTTTTGTGACATTTCCAGCTGGATTCGTGACCCTTGGCTAGTTTCTTGGATATTGCTTTTGTCTCCTGTCTCTTCTTACTACGTGCTCTTCTGGTTTTTGACTCTGCAAATACAACTTCTTTGCATCCACGCCTCTTTGTAGGTTTTCTGGACTTTGTGTTGGTTTCTGCAGCAGTGCATTTATTATTAGTACATTTATCTGTTTGGTGACAATTCAGATCCCCAGATCCAGCAAAGTCCATCTCTCCTTGCGGCGAGCTCTGGTGAAGGCGTCTGGGGGTCTATCTTGGTTTGCAGAGGTATGCTAGTTGTAGATATCAGCCAATTTCTTGCTGTTGCTTTTATTGTGCTCTTGCATCTAACCATAACAATAGTAAAGTCTTTCTCGGAGTTGGTTTTCTTCCAATGTCGTTTTTGCAACCCTGATAGCTTGCTTCAATCTTTTTTTTGATGGGCCAGAGGTCCCTATTAAAGTCTGGTATAATTGAGATGAGACTAAAGGCTGATTTAGTTGTGGTGTTATATAAAGCAGAGGCCATACCATGTAGTGAAGATATGGTAGAGAGTAGTATCACCCATGATGCAATTATAAGGAAAGATGGGAGCTTAGATAGTGAAATGGTTAACAAAAGAAGTGGCAGGGTCTTGCGTTCAGAAGATGATAGCAAAGGTTAGAGAGAGAGTAAATACAGACAGTGTATTTTAAAAGAAAGAAGGAAGGGGTGAGGGAGGGTAAAGGGGAAATTGTGTTTTCGCTGTGGTTTTCAAGAGAAGTAAGGAACAGGGGTGTAAATACCGGGGTAGCAGCGGTAGCGGCTGCCACAGGACTCAGGGCATTAGGGGGCCTGGAGGGCTCTATTTTTTTTTTTAATAGACCGCTTCCCATTCTGCGGAGGTGGCTGTGGTCAGGAGCGGAGATCGTAAAGTAAGGCCGTGGGCCGCGAACCCCACAAATACTGCTATCATTATATTTCGGGGTCTTTTCAGACCCCGGAGTATAATGATCGGAGGCCCAGAAGAGGTGAGGGAACATAAAAAACACTGTTACTTACCTCTCCTGTGCTCTGGCAGGCTTCAGGCCTGTTTGGTGACGTCCCATACGTCATTATGCGTTGCGAAGCTGGCCTGGCTCACGCGAGATCTGGTCCAACATTGAAGATGGCCGAAGTAGCGGGGAGTGTGCTGGAGCCAGGAAGAGGTAAGTAACATTGTTTTTTTTTTTTTGTTTCTATCCTCCCCTGGGTCTCCGATCATTATACACTGGGGTCTGAAAAGTGTGCAGGGGCCACTATGCTGCATAATACTGTGTAGAGGGGCCACTATGGGGCATAATACTGTGTGCAGGGGCCACTATGGGGCATAATACTGTGTGCAGGGGCCACTATGAGGCATAATAGTGTGTGTAGGGGCCACTATGGCGCATAATAGTGTGTGCAGGAACGCGGTTTGTGCGGGGGGCTTGAAGGGGGCGGTCTGGGGGGGCTTAGGGGCAGCAGTTCGGAGGGGGGGCCCCATGTCAAATGTTCGCCTTTGGGGCCCAGCCTTTTCTAGTTACGCCACTGGTAAGGACAGAGATAGAAAGTGTGAGAAGGATGAGGCAGTTGTGTGTATTGAGAGAGGATGGTTTTAATGTTTATAAGTATGGTGTTTAAAAGAGATGCCTTGCATTTTGCAACACAAGCACATTAACATCATCTTATGTGATATCACCTGTAGCCCCACCCTAAGACTGATTATGGAGGCCTGCTACCATCTGAATTGAAGGGTTTGTCAAGGTTATGGATGATGATGACCTAATAGGTCATCAGTATCACATCAGTTGAAGTCTGACACCCAGTACCTCTATGCTGTTCTCAGCACTCAAGGCATTAAAACTATCAGTGAGAATGAAACTGGAAGCAAAGTTTCATTCTCTGTGTTGTTGCAATGACCTGGCACAGCCACTACACAAAGCTATATGTGTTCAGTGCACAACACAATTGCAGGGAATCAGAATGGGATAGATGGCTTGGGAAGAGATCTAGGCCCTTTCCACAACCAAGAGTATTGCACATGCAATAGCGAGGCTATTGCACAGTGTAGGATGGTGGTTCTCCCTAGTGGCTGACTCCTGCCTGATGGGGGTTGTGGTGCCCTGGAAGTGCAGTGCAAATAAGACAAGAGGCAGTGTGACAATTTAAGAGGCTAGGGCTGGGTTCACACCTGCGCCTGGTACATGTTTGGGGTTTCCGTCCCCGAACCCGTTTAAAAAATGTGGAGAGAAAAGCGCTTTTCACTCTGCATTTTTCGCCCTTTTCGGGCAGAAACCCGGCGGACCCAATTATAGTCAAAAGGGGTCCGCGGGTAACCGCTTTTTTAAGCAGATTAGATTTCCGTTCAGGGGGTCCCCAAGCGGACTCCCCGAACGGAAACACGAACGCAGGTGTGAACCTAGTGTCAGCTTCTAGAACTCTTTAATGTTTCCAAGATGGTGGTTACAACATCCACACATAAAATGGAGGCACAATCTTCAATGCCCTAGTATTAGATGCAGGAGTGGCCTTGTAACTCACCCCATCCTTTCTCTTCCAATTCTACCTTCAGCTCTATGTAAAGGTATAGCTGACCCTGTATAAGTTTACCGCCCCTCAGGTTTTTGCCTAGTCTGGCTGTGCGCCCAATCTGTGACTTCTTGACCCTGTGGCCTAGTCCTGACCTCTGCTACTTCGGGTGACTAAATGGTAGTCAGGGTACTTCTTGTTAGGGATAGGTCTCACTGCTTAGCAGGGACAATGTTGTCTCAAAATGGCTTCTAGTTTCCCTCATGGGAAGCTTCACTTCAGCCCTGGTGGTCAAATTGTTATAGAAGCATGAAATATATTTTACATCTACAGTATATCAATAAACATGTTCCACAGTATTTCGGGGCTGGTGGCTGCTGAGAACAGCTGATCTTTTGGGTGTTGAGTGTCAGACTGTCAATCTGAGTGTCAGTGTGATCCTTTAGGGTGAGTAAATATACAGCGGCTCTGGCTGCACGCTCGGCTGGGCCACCGGTGAGTTCACTTAGGAAAGTAAAGACTGACTGATTATTGCTTGCTTGTTATTGGGTGTGAAGGTTACCCACAAGACACAGCAGCCACCACATTCGAATCTTCTTTATTATAGCATAAAAATAGCATGAGATTTCAGACCACGCAGGGATTTTTTTTGAAGCAAGCACTGAATTCACTCTCTCTGACAGCCTGTTTTTCCTTGCTGCTCTCTATAGTCCAGGGCCTGGTTGAGGCGTAGGTGGGAGTAGGTGATCACCTAGGGTGCCATCCTGTAACAGGCAAGAGGAGGCACTATTTTAATGGAAGAAAATACTGTCTTGTGCAGCTACACTGTTTATCCTGACTTACCTGACCTTGTGCTGCCTGCCCTGCAATATACACCACATTTATTAATGTGATATATGACACATCTTTTATAAATTTGTCCTAAATTACTCAAATTTCTCCTTTACTTAGACAGTCTTAAGATATGTTAGTACATTTGGCCACTATCTGGTCAAGTGGTCATTACTGAGTGGGGCCCCCTTCTGTGTTCTGTTATGGGGCCCCATGGCTACTTGTAGCACCGCTGCTAACAACACCTCTTTAGTATGTTTGCTATTTTTAGATAAGACCCCCTGTCTCTACTGTATGTAGTTGCTCAGACTGACTCAGCCTTCAGACCTCTTTCACGAAGAAGTAAGGACACATACAATGATATTGACCCCATCATGGGGACTGAACCCTGCTGATCAGATGTCTAGTTCTAGTTCTGGAATACCAAGTGGTAGTGATCATTCTCATCATGGGCACTATGAAAGGAGCACACCAGACAAAATACAATATATGTTTTTTTAGAATAGTTTTTATTAAATAGTAATAAGCAACATTGTAGTGAAAATACCTTAAAAAAGGGATAGGAAGGAGGAAGAAAGTGGGGGGGAAAGCAGTGGTATGTGAGGCAGCAGCAGCAGCGAAGATGGTACTGTGTCAGAATAGGTTCCAACCCACAGTGAAACCTGTGAAACTAAAAGGAGCTGGCGTGAAATTTCACCGAAAAACTTCAGACAGTGCTGGAGTGAGAAGGCTAAGTGAAATACAGCTGATAAGGTTGAGTGAAGCCGGCACTTACAATATCAGAGCCAGCTAAACTAGTTATGGCATAAGAGCATGGCGTGTGCAGCAGCCGCAGACACACCCTGTACCTCAAGCACTTCAACCAGACAGGGACTAAGGGGAAGCGTGATACAATAGCCAGAAGCACCGGCTAGTGTGCTAGTGGACTCATTGGTTTATGAAGGCATATGAAATAAATTGTAGACTGAATTAAGCTATCCCTGGGGCATTCTTTCTCTGATAAACCCTGTATACATTTTGCCTGCATAAAGCTTGGCTGCTTGTTATAAATGTTGTTGTCATGGTTACTTTTATCAGTACCTTACCATAATAGCTCTCTTTTCTCTGATAGAATCGTTACATTTTGGTCAATTTTTCATTTACTTATTTACAAAATTTGTGCTCTGTATTTGGCTCTGATTATAGTAACAATGTACCTATATTTTCTAT
>CAMRHE010001983.1:0-16340 GCA_947044405.1 Leptodactylus fallax | reverse complement strand
ACAATCTTTTACTATCTGTTATCAGCCATGTCAGGAGGGGAGAGGCCGACTGTAGGACAGGGGAATACAATCTATTACTATCTGTTATCAGCCATGTCAGGAGGTGAGAGGCCGACTGTAGGATAGGGGAATACAATCTATTACTATCTGTTATCGGCCACGTCAGGAGGGGAGAGGCCGACTGTAGGACAGGGGACTACAATCTACAATCTGTTATCAGCCATGTCAGGAAAGGAGAGTCCGACTGTAGGACAGGGGAATACAATCTATTACTATCTGTTATCAGCTATGTCAGGAGGGGAGAGGCCGACTGTAGGACAGGGGAATACAATCTATTACTATCTGTTATCAGCCATGTCAGGAGAGGCCGACTGTAGGACAGGGGAATACAATCTATTACTATCTGTTATCAGCTATGTCAGGAGGGGAGAGGCCGACTGTAGGACAGGGGAATACAATCTATTACTGTCTGTTATCAGCCACGTCAGGAGAGGAGAGGCCGACTGTAGGACAGGGGAATACAATCTATTACTATCTGTTATCAGCCATGTCAGGAGGGGAGAGGCCGACTGTAGGACAGGTGACTACAATCTATTACTATCTGTTATCGGCCATGTCAGGAGGGGAGAGGATGACTGTAGGACAGGGGAATACAATCTATTACTATCTGTTATCAGCCATGTCAGGAGAGGAGAGGCCGACTGTAGGACAGGGGAATACAATCTATTACTATCTGTTATCAGTCATGTCAGGGGGGGAGAGGCCGACTGTAGGACAGGGGAATACAATCTATTACTATCTGTTATCAGCCATGTCAGGAGAGGAGAGGCCGACTGTAGGACAGGGGAATACAATCTATTACTATCCGTTATCAGCCATGTCAGGAGAGGCCGACTGTAGGCCAGATGAATACAATCTATTACTATCTGTTATCAGCCGTGTCAGGAGAGGAGAGGCCGACTGTAGGACAGGGGACTACAATCTATTACTATCTGTTATCAGCCATGTCAGGAGAGGAGAGGCCGACTGTAGGACAGGGGAATACAATCTATTACTATCTGTTATCAGCCACGTCAGGAGGGGAGAGGCCGACTGTAGGACAGGAGAATACAATCTATTACTATCTGTTATCAGTCATGTCAGTTGAGGCCGACTGTAGGACAGGGGAATACAATCTATTACTATCTGTTATCAGCCACGTCAGGAGAGGAGAGGCCGACTGTAGGACAGGGGAATACAATCTATTACTATCTGTTATCAGCCACGTCAGGAGGGGAGAGGCCGACTGTAGGACAGGGGAATACAATCTATTACTATCTGTTATCAGCCACGTCAGGAGAGGAGAGGCCGACTGTAGGACAGGGGAATACAATCTATTACTATCTGTTATCAGCCACGTCAGGAGAGGCCGACTGTAGGACAGGGGAATACAATCTATTACTATCTGTTATCAGCCACGTCAGGAGAGGCCGACTGTAGGATAGGTGACTGTAATCTATTACTATTTGTTATCAGCCATGTCAGGAGAGGAGAGGCCGACTGTAGGACAGGGGAATACAATCTATTACTATCTGTTATCAGCCATGTCAGGAGAGGAGAGGCCGAGTGTAGGACAGGGGAATACAATCTATTACTATCTGTTATCAGCCACGTCAGGGGGGAGAGGACGACTGTAGGACAGATGAATACAATCTATTACTATCTGTTATCAGCCATGTCAGGGGGGGAGAGGCCGACTGTAGGACAGGGGAATACAATCTATTACTATCTGTTATCAGCCATGTCAGGAGGGGAGAGGCCGACTGTAGGACAGGGGAATACAATCTATTACTATCTGTTATCAGCCACGTCAGGAGGGGAGAGGCCGACTGTAGGACAGGGGAATACAATCTATTACTATCTGTTATCAGCCATGTCAGGAGGGGAGAGGCCGACTGTAGGACAGGGGAATACAATCTATTACTATCTGTTATCAGCCACGTCAGGAGGGGAGATGCTGGCTGCAGGACAGGTGAAGATGATCTATTGCTCACTGTCATCAGCCACGTGAAACTGACTGTATCCTCCTGTCCTAAAATCTTTAGCTCTCTCTTATCAGCTCTGAGGGTGACTGTCTGTGTGATAGATGATGGGAGTAGTAGTAACACTGGTATTTGTGCATGTATTCTATTACCAACCTATAAGTATAAAGCAGAGCCTGATGTTGGGGCGGCCACAGATCACATGACAGCACTTGCCGGGGACCCTGGTAGCCTGCAGCGCTCTACTATACACCGTGGACGAGCAGGTAACAAATGGCAGATGTTTTATTAGCAGGGATTGGATGATTACAGAATCTGAGTATGCAGCAGCCGCCATCACTGCGCCATTCAGTCCATGTAATGATATTGATGGCGACAATATGGACGATATATGAGGACACCAGTGCACAGTTCAGAATAGTCGCCCATAGGGGGAGGGGGTGACATGCACATTGTCCAGGGGTCCCAGTACAAGGGGTTAATCCCGCAGAAGTGGCAATCACAGATTGCAGTAAATCGCCGTGTCCAGCAGTCATCGCCCTTGTCGCGGTGCTTGAAAGCTCCTCAGTCCCCGTGAGACTTGTCACTCAGTGATTTCCTCTCATACTGAAATGACAGAAAACAGAGAATCAGAGAGACTCAAGAAGATGGCGACAACTATAGGACAGTACCCACCATCTCCAGCTGACGGCCAATGTTTCCCATGGTGATCCCACCGGCAAAGAATATACAGGGCAGCCACGAGCGCACGTAGAGGAAGTCTGGGGAGGTGTACCTGGCGAGACAAAATGGCGTCACACAGGATGGGGTCAGGCAGGACACACACAAGACGAGCTGCACTTACTGGTACACTCCATTATACACCAGCAGCTGAGACACCAGCGTGGCAAAGAAGGCTATGCCGATGCCCAGACCCAGGCCACTGCGCGATCGATCAAATGTCCACCACAAGCCGATGGACAAGGCAGCCAGCGTGAGGGACAACTGCATGTTATTGGCAAAGTCCACCTTCTGATGGGAGGAGTCAAGGACAAAAAACAGTTACCCACAATCCCCTGCAGCCATATAGAAAACACCTGAGAAAAAACTGTTCACCCTGCCCTCTTGGTATGAACAGAATGCCGCAGTGCAGTGAAAACTGACACAGTAGGTTTGTAATACCAGAGTTGGCTGGTAGTCACAGCAGGAAGGATACAGCGCTAGCATGGTTTATACCCACAAACACGGCCACACAGCGCATGACGCTGGACCATTCCCTCTTGAACTTGTGCGGTTCTCCAAGGTGGCGATCAATGCACGGATACAGGAGACCAATGGCAGCTGTGGAGGAAAAACACAGCGGTGACCGTGGAGACCCCTGCATCACGTGGGCACATGAGCTGGTGAGCAAGACCTACCTGCAGCTGTCCCACAGCACAGCGGCACCCACCAGGCGGAGGAGAAGAGGCTGGAGAGGACGTCAGGAGGGAAGAGAGTCACATTCCTCTGCACCTGCAGCAGATTCAGGACCAGTGCCAGGAAAACCCCAATCAGGAAGAGTAGCAAACCTCGAAGAAGGAGATTCATCCTGTGACCGGGGCCCCGGACATCCTGTATGTCACCCATCACCTACAGGGGCCCCCGGGAACCACCACGCCTTCACACAGACGGGACAAGATCAGACACATAAAAAAAAAAGAGATATATATACATATATATATATATATATATATATATATATACACACACATATATATATATATATATATATATATACACACACACTGTGTATATATATATAAATAACAATAACAGAGGGGAGGAGCATGTACAAAGAAAGATGGGTATAAACAGAGAGGATACAGGGGAAGAGGAGGATGGTTATATATACACAGAGGATACAGGGAAGATGGTTATACATACAGTACAGACCAAAAGTTTGGCCACACCTTCTCATTCCAAGAGTTTTCTGTATTTTCATGACTATATAAATTGTAGATTCACACTGAAGGCATCAAAACTATGAATTACCACATGTGGAATTATATACTTACCAAAAAAGTGTGAAACAACTGAAAGTATGTCTTACATTCTAGGTTCTTCAAAGTAGCCACCTTTTGCTTTGATTACTGCTTTGCACACTCTTGGTATTCTCTTGATGAGCTTCAAGAGGTAGTCACCTGAAATGGTCTTCCAACAGTCTTGAAGGAGTTCTCAGAGATGCTTAGCACTTGTTGGCCCTTTGGCCTTCACTCTGCGGTCCAGCTCACCCCAAACCATCTGGATTGGGTTCAGGTCTGGTGACTGTGGAGGCCAGGTCATCTGGCGTAGCACCCCATCACTCTCCTTCTTGGTCACATAGCCCTTACACAGTCTGGAGGTGTTTGGGGTCATTGTCCTGTTGGTCCAACTAAAGTGTCACTGTTGGGGATTTATTCTGAACCAGCATGGTTACCACAGCATCTTGCAGCGGCATGCTATTCCATCCGGTTTGCGTTTAGTTGGACCAACAGGACAATGACCCCAAACACCTCCAGACTGTGTAAGGGCTATGTGACCAAGAAGGAGAGTGATGGGGTGCTACGCCAGATGACCTGGCCTCCACAGTCACCAGACCTGAACCCAATCCAGATGGTTTGGGGTGAGCTGGACCGCAGAGTGAAGGCAAAAGGGCCAACAAGTGCTAAGCATCTCTGGGAACTCCTTCAAGACTGTTGGAAGACCATTTCAGGTGACTACCTCTTGAAGCTCATCAAGAGAATGCCAAGAGTGTGCAAAGCAATAATCAAAGCAAAAGGTGGCTACTTTGAAGAACCTAGAATATAAGACATATTTTCAGTTGTGTCACACTTTTTTGTTAAGTATATAATTCCACATGTGGTAATTCATAGTTTTGATGCCTTCAGTGTGAATCTACAATTTTTATAGTCATAAAAATACAGAAAACTCTTGGAATGAGAAGGTGTGTCCAAACTTTTGGTTTGTACTGTATATATATAACAATAACAGAGGGGAGGAGCATCTACAAAGAAAGATGGGTATATACAGAGAGGATACAGGGAAGACGGTTATACACACGAGGACAAAATTGTTGGTTCCCTCCCCTCGTTTAATGAAAGAAAAACCCACAATGGTCACAGAAATAACTTGAATCTGACAAAAGTAATAATATATAACTCCATGTTGACAAGCCACAAAGCTTCTGGGAGAATGTCCTATGGACAGATGAGACAAAAATCTAAATTTTTGGCAAGGCACATCAGCTCTATGTTCACAGACGGAAAAATGAAGCCTATCTTGAATAGAACACTGTCCGTACTGTGACACATGGAGGAGGCTCTGTTATGTTCTGGGGCTGCTTTGCTGCATCTGGCACAGGGTGCCTTGAATCTGTGCAGGGTACAATGAAATCTCAAGACTATCAAGGGATTCTAGAGTACCCACAAAGTGGTGAGGTGCTTCTCCAATAACAAACCATGGATTAACTCTGATATAAAAACACTACTTAAGGAGAAAAAGATGGCATTCAGGACAAGAGATAAGGAGGGGTTGGGGGAAGTACAAAAGGAGCTGAGGCATCAAATCAGGCAGGGAAAAGCCAGTTATAAAGAAAAAATGGAAAAGCAAATGGAAAGAAAAGACATAAGGGGGGTCTGGGAGGGGCTTAAGTCAATTTCGGGTCATAAACAGTCTGTCTGCCAGATTGAGGCAGATGTTAATTGGCTTAATGAACTAAATCTATTCTTCAACAGATTTGATCACACACCAGCTCCTCCCACCCCAGTATGTCCTTCAGCTTCCCCCACCACAATGACTTCACCTCATTCACCCCATGTGGCTACTTCCCAACAGACCAGTAAATCCAGAAATCCGTCTTTATCTGACCACAGTCTGACCTTCACACGGGCCCAGGTGAGGAAGGAGATGAAAAAGATCAAGGCGAGGAAAGCCGCAGGGCCAGATGACATCAGTGCAAGGCTAATTAAGACTTGCGGGGACCAGCTGTGTGGTATAATTACATATATGTATAATATGAGCCTGAGGCAGGAAATAGTCCCTGAATTATGGAAATCTTCTTGTGTGGTACCAGTTCCAAAGAAACCTCACCCTATGGACCTCAACGACTACAGACCTGTAGCACTGACATCCCACCTGATGAAGATCTTGGAGAGATTGGTTCTCACACATCTCCGCCCTCTAGTGAGCCCCGCTATGGACCCTCTCCAGTTTGCTTATCGGCCAGGCATTGGGGTAGATGATGCCATCATCCATCTTCTGCACAGGGCTCTGTCACACCTGGAGAAACCAGGGAACACAGTGAGAATAATGTTCTTTGACTTCTCCAGTGCTTTTAACACCATACAGCCCAGGTTATTGAGGGACAAGCTGGGCCTTGCTGGAGTGGACCACCACCTCTCCAACTGGATCCTAGACTACCTCACAAATCGTCCTCAATACGTGAGAGCCCGAGACTGTGTGTCAGGTACAGTGATCTGTAATACGGGGGCACCTCAGGGTACGGTTCTCGCCCCTTTCCTCTTCACACTGTACACTGCAGATTTTAGGTGCTCTCATTCAGCTGCTACCTACAGAAGAATTCTGACGACTCTGCAATAGTGGGTCTCATCACAGATGATGATGACAGGGAGTACAGAGAACTGAACCAGGATTTTGTGGACTGGTGCCACCGGAACCACCTGAAGATTAACGCGGGGAAGACGAAGGAGATGGTGGTGGACTTCCGTAAAGGCAGAAGCCCTCCTAAACCAGTGGACATCCTGGGGACGGACATCGAGATTGTGAACACCTATAAGTACCTGGGTTTGCTCCTTAATAATAAGCTGGACTGGGCAGATCATATGGAGGTCCTGTACAGGAAGGGCCACAGCAGGCTCTACCTGCTTAGGAAGCTGAGAGCCTTTGGAATCCGGGGGCACTTCTTAGGACTTTCTTCAACTCGGTAGTGGCATCAGCCATCTTCTTTGGAGTGGCCTGCTGGGGGAGCAGTATATCAACCAGGGATAGGAATAGACTCGACAAGCTGGTTAGAAGGGCCAGCTCTGTCCTGGGGAGCCCACTGGACCCAGTGCAGGTGGTGGGTGACAGAAGGATACTGTCCGTGGTGAGCTCCATGCGGGAGAAGAAGTCCCATCCCATGCATGAGACTGTGATCGCGCTGAGCAGTACTGTCAGTGACCGACTGCTCCACCCTAGGTGTGAGAAGGAGCGCTATCGGAAGTCTTTCCTCCCCACTGCGGTTAGGCTGTACAACCAACACCGACCTAAGCGGAGATCATTACACACAGAGAACTGAAATATCTCTCTGCCTGTTATATCCCCCCCCCCCTCTGCTACGTCCTATCTGTCTGTCTGCTATTAATGTAATGCCTCTCACCTTGGAACATTCCTGTACATGTTGTATTTGTATTTGTATCTGCTTATCTTATCTTATCTTTGCTGCTGTAACACACTGAATTTCCCCATTGTGGGACTATTAAAGGACTATTATTATTATTATTATTATTAGAGAGAAATGTGCTGCCCAGTGTCAGAAAGCTTGGTCTCAGTCGCAGGTCAACAGGATAATGACCCAAAACACAGCTAAAAACCCCCAAGAATGGCTAAGAGGAAAACATTGGACTATTCTGAAGTGGCCTTCTATGAGCCCGGACCTAAATCCTATTGGAAGGAGCTGAAACATGCCGTCTGGAAAAGGCACCCTTCACACCTGAGACAACTGGAGCAGTTTGCTCATGAGGAGCGGCCAAAATCCCTGCTGAGAGTTGCAGAAGTCTCATTGCCAGTTACAGGAATCGTCTGATTGCAGGGATTGCCTCAAAAGGTTGTGCAACTAAATATTAAGGGAACCCTCATTTCTGTCCAGGCCTGTTTCATGTTGCAGCCTGGTTGGAAAGCAATGTCTGACTTTCATTTGTTCATTTTCATAGAATTTTTATATATTATTACTTTTGTCAGATTCCAGTTATTTCTGTGACCATTGTGGGGTTTTCTTTCATTAACCGAGGGGGACCAACAATTCTGTCCACGTGTGTATACAGGGGAAGAGGAGGACGGCTATACAGTGGGGAAAAAAAAGTATTTAGTCAGCCCCCAATTGTGCAAGTTCTGCCACTTATAAAGATGAGGCCGGCCTGTAATTGTCATCATAGGTAGACCTCAACTATGAGAGACAAAATGAGAAAACTAATCCAGAAAATCACATTGTCTGATTTTTAAAGAATTTATTTGCAAATTATGGTGGAAAATAAGTATTTGGTCACCTACAAACAAGCAAGATTTCTGTGTCTCCCAGCCCTGTAACTTCTCCTTTAAGAGGCTCCTCTGTCCTCCACTCATTACCTGTAGTAATGGCTCCTGTGTGACATTGTTATCAGTATAAAAGACTCCTGTCCACAACCTCAGTCACACTCCAAACTCCACTATGGGGAAGACCAAAGAGCTGTGGAAGGACCAGAAACAAAATGGTAGCCCTGCACCAGGCTGGGAAGACTGAATCTGCAATAGGCAAGCAGCTTGGTGTGAAGAAATCACCTGTGGGAGCAATAATTAGAAAATGGAAGACATACAAGACCACTGATAATCTCCCTCCATCAGGGGCTCCACGCAAGATCTCACCCCGTGGGGTCAAAATGATCACAAGAACGGTGAGCAAAAATCCCAGAACCCCACGGGGGGACCTAGTGAGTGACCTGCAGAAAGCTGGGACTAACGTAACAAAGGCTACCGTCAGTAACACACTACGCCGCCAGGGACTCAGATCCTGCAGTGCCAGACGTGTCCCCCTGCTTAAGCCAGTACATATCCGGGCCCGGCTGAAGTTTGCTAGAGAGCATTTGGATGTTCCAGAAGAGTATTGGGAGAATGTCATATGGTCAGATGAAACCAAAGTAGAACTGTTTGGTAGAAACACAACTCGTGGTGTTTGGAGGAGAGTGAATGCTGAGTTGTATCCAGACACCAGACCTACTGTGAAGCATGGGGGGGCAACATCATGTATGGGGCTGTTTCTCTGCAATGAGACCAGGACGACTGATCCGTGTACATGAAAGAATGAATGGGGCCATGTATGGGGAGATTGTGAGTGCAAACCTCCTTCCATCAGCAAGGGCATTGAAGATGAAACGTGGCTGGGTCTTTCAGCATGACAATGATCCCAAGCATACTGCCAGGGCAACGAAGGAGCGGCTTCGTAAGAAGCATTACAAGGTCCTGGAGTGGCCTAGCCCGTCTCCAGATCTCAGCCCCATAGAAAACCTTTGGAGGGAGGTGAAAGTCCGTGTTGCCCAGCGACAGCCCCAAAACATCCCTGCTCTAGAGGAGATCTGCATGGAGGAATGGGCCAACATACCAGCAACAGTGTGTGCCAACCTTGTGAAGACTAAAGCAGGGTTCACACTACAGTTGGAGTCCGCTATGAAGGTGTCCGTTAAAAAAAAATAAACGGACACCTATCATAACGGACCCTAACTGATGAGCATCAGGTAGTGTCCGTTTTTTAATGTCACATACCGCTAGAAAGCCGACAGCGCGCTGAATTCAGTGCACTGCCGGCTTTCCCGGTATGTGCCCCGGGGCTGGAGATATAGGCGGTGTGGAGTTACATGTTTTACTTTACTTACTGTTTGAAGGGCGCTGTGAGGAACTCCCTCCCTGCCACTTCTCCTTGGTCCATAGCCCTGTACTGAGGGGGCGTTCCTCAGCTCAGCGTCATCGCCGGGCAGTAAGGAACGCCCCCCTGACAGTACAGGGCTATAGACCATTACAGAGAGAGGGGGCGTTCCTTACAGGCCAGTGATGACGCTCAGCTGTGAGGAACGCCCCCTCATACAGCGCTCTGAATGAACAGAACTATCAGGGAGGGCGATCCTCTGACAGTACCCGGCTATAGAGAACAGAGAGAGGGGGCGCTCCTCACAGCCCAGCGATGACGCCCCCTCAGTACAAGTCTCTGAACAAAGAGAAGTGTCAGGGAGTTCCTCGCAGCGCCCTTCTAACAGTAAAACATTACACCGCCGATATCTCCAGCCCCGGGGCACATACCGGGAAAGCCGGCAGTGTACTGAATTCAGCGCGCTGTCGGCTTTCTAGCGGTATGTAAAACCGCATGTGCCTGAGGACACGAAATGTCATCTAACACTGTTAGTTTTTTTTTTTTTTTTTTTTTTGTTTCTCCTTTCTGAGCATGCGCAGGGAAAGTAAACGGACATAAAATAACGGACAGTAACTGATGGCTTTCAGTTACTGTCCGTTACCCATAGACTTCAATGTTAAAAAGTAACGGACACTTGCTGTCCGTCAAGAATCCGTTTTTTTCAAACAGACAAAAAGTCCTGCATGTACAGTCATGGCCAAAAGTTTTGAGAATGATACAAATATTAATTTTTACAAAGTCTACTGCTTCAGTTTTTCTAATGGCAATTTGCATATACTCCAGAATGTTATAAAGAGTGATCAGCTTAACAGCAATTACTTGCAAAGTCAATATTTGCCTAGAAAATGAACTTTATCCCCCAAAACACATTTCAACATCATTGCAGCCCTGCCTTAAAAGGACCACCTAACATCGTTTCAGTGATTGCTCCATTAACACAGGTGTGGGTGTTGATGAGGACAGGGCTGGAGATCAATCTGTCATGATTAAGTAAGAATGACACCACTGGACACTTTAAAAGGAGGCTGGTGCTTGCCATCATTGTTTCTCTTCTGTTAACCATGGTTATCTCTAAAGAAACACATGCAGTCATCATTGCACTGCACAAAAATGGCCTAACTGGGAAGAGTATTGCAGCTAGAAAGATTGCACCTCAACAAAAAAAACTTACCACAACAACAAAAAAACAAGGGGGGGGGGGCCCTTTGGGGCCAAAAGGGGCCGGGGGGCCCGGGAAAGCCCGGCAGGGGGGGGGGCCGCCCTTTAAAAGTGTTTCAGCTGCGGGATGGGGCTACCAGCAGTGCAGAGCTTGCTGAGGAATGGCAGCAGGCAGGTGTGAGTGCATCTGCACGCACTGTGAGGCAGAGACTCTTGGAGCAAGGCCTGGTCTCAAGGAGGGCAGCAAAGAAGCCACTTCTCTCCAGAAAAAACATCAGGGACAGACTGATATTCTGCAAAAGGTACAGGGAGTGGACAGCTGAGGACTGGGGGAAAGTCATTTTCTCTGATGAATCCCCTTTTCCATTGTTTGGAACATCTGGAAAACAGCTTATTCGGAGAAGAAGAGGTGAGCGCTACCACCAGTCTTGTCTCATGCCAACTGTAAAGCATCCTGAAACCATTCATGTGTGGGGTTGCTTCTCAGCCAAGGGAATCGGCTCTCTCACAGTCTTGCCATGAATAAAGAATGGTACCAGAATGTCCTCCAAGAGCAACTTCTCCCAACCGTCCAAGAGCAGTTTGGCGCTCAACAATGCCTTTTCCAGCATGATGGAGCACCTTGCCATAAAGCAAAGGTGATAACTAAATGGCTCAGGGAACAAAACATAGAGATTTTGGGTCCATGGCCTGGAAACTCCCCAGATCTTAATCCCATTGAGAACTTGTGGTCAATCATCAAGAGACGGGTGGACAAACAAAAACCAACAAATTCAAAACAACAAAATGAAAGCATTGATTCTGCAAGAATGGACTGCTATCAGTCAGGATTTGGTCCAGAAGTTGATTGAGAGCATGCCAGGGAGAATTGCAGAGGTCCTGAAGAAGAAGGGTCAACACTGCAAATATTGACTTGCTGCATTAACTCATTCTAACTGTCAATATAAGCTTCTGTTACTCATAATATGAATGCAATTCTATTTCTGTATGTGATAAAAACATCTGACAAACACACATAAAAACCAGAGGGCAGCAGATCATGTGAAAATACAATATTTGTGTCATTCTCAAAACTTTTGGCCATGACTGTAGGATTTTTTGTCTGTGAAAAAATAACGGACTTCTGATGGATTTGGTGTAAACGGACAATAACGGACACAATATGAAAACCCATTGAAATGAATGGAAATTTTAACGGATTTCTGACGGTTCAACTAGTGTCCGTAGCTAAAATCTTGTAACGGACAATAGCCACAGACACTACTGACGGACACCAACGGTAGTGTGAACGCTCTCTTACAGAAAACGTTTCACCTCTGTCATTGCCAACAAAGGAGATGAACTTTTGTTATTGACCAAATACTTATTTTCCACCATAATTTGTAAATCAATTCTTTAAAAATCAGACAATGTGATTTTCTGGATTAGTTTTCTCATTTTGTCTCTCATAGTTGAGGTCTACCTATGATGACAATTACAGGCCGGCCTCATCTTTATAAGTGGCAGAACTTGCACAATTGGGGGCTGACTAAATACTTTTTTTTCCCCATTGTATATACAGGGAAGAGGAGGGGTATATACATTGGATACATTCCCTATCAGTAAGTCTTGGAGTGAGGAAAGCCACATATACAGAGAGAATATACAAACTCCATACAAATGTTGCCCTGGCTGGATTCAAACCCAGGACTCCAGAGCTGCAAGACATCAGTGCTAACCAGAGAACCACAGGGGAAGAAGGGTATAGAGAGGTGAACAAGTGGCATATATATATATATATATATATATATATATAACACACACACATATATATATATACACACATATATATATATATATATATATATATATATATATATACATATATACACATATATATATATATATATACACAAATATATATACATATATACACAAATATATATACATATATACACATATATATATATATATATATATATACATATATACACAGAGGAAATAGCGGAGGAGGAGGGGAGGTATATACAGAGGATAGAGGGGAGAGAATGAGAGGTATATATAAAGGATACAGGGGGAGAGGGAGGGGAATATACAGATAATATAGGAAAGCAGGAGGGGTATATACAGACGATACAGTGGGGAGGAGGAGGTGTTATATAGGGGGCACTGATGTTATATATAGTAGGTGGGGTGCTATATAGGGGCACTGATGTTATATAGAGGAGGGGGTGTTATATAGGGGGCACTGATGTTATATAGAGGAGGTGTTATATAGGGGCACTGATGTTATATAGAGGAGGAGGAGGTGTTATATAGGGGGTACTGATGTTATATAGAGGAGGGGGGTGTTATATAGGGGCGCTGATGTTATATAGAGGAGGAGGATAATTATATAGGGGGCACTGATGTTATATAGAGGAGGGGGTGTTATATAGGGGCACTGATGTTATATAGAGGAGGTGTTATATAGGGGCACTGATGTTATATAGAGGAGGGGGGTGTTATATAGGGGCACTAATGTTATATAGAGGAGGAGGAGGTGTTATATAGGGGGCACTGATGTTATATAGAGGAGGGGGGTGTTATATAGGGGCACTGATGTTATATAGAGGAGGAGAGGTGTTATATAGGGGGCACTGATGTTATATAGAGGAGGTGGGGTGTTATATAGGGGGCACTGATGTTATATAGAGGAGGGGGTGTTATATAGGAGGCACTAATGTTATATAGATGGGGGTGTTATATAGGGACACTGATGTTATATAGAGGAGGTGGGGTGTTATATAGGGGGCACTAATGTTATATAGATGAGGGGGTGTTACATAGGGGCACTGATGTTATATAGAGGAGGTGGGGTGTTATATAGGGACACTGATGTTATATAGAGGAGGAGGAGGTGTTATATAGGGGCACTGATGCTATATAAAGGAGGGGCTGTTATATAGGGGACACTGATGTTATATAGAGGAGGGGGGTGTTATATAGGGGCACTAATGTTATATAGAGGAGGAGGAGGTGTTATATAGGGGACACTGATGTTATATAGAGGAGGGGGTGTTATATAGGGGCACTGATGTTATATTGAGGAGGGGGTGTTATATAGAGGCACTAATGTTATATAGAGGAGGAGGAGGTGTTATATAGGGGACACTGATGTTATATAGAGGAGGGGGTGTTATATAGGGGCACTGATGTTATATAGAGGAGGGGGGTGTTATATAGGGGCACTGATGTTATATAGAGGAGGAGAGGGGTTATATAGGGGGCACTGATGTTATATAGAGGAGGAGGAGGTGTTATATAGGGGGCACTGATGCTATATAGAGGAGGGGGTGTTATATAGGGGCACTGATGTTATATAGAGGAGGTGGGGTGTTATATAGGGGCACTAATGTTATATAGATGAGGGGGTGTTACATAGGGGCACTAATGTTATATAGAGGTGGTGGGGTGTTATATAGGGGCACTGATGTTATATAAGGGAGGGGTGTTATATAGGGGCACTGATGTTATATAGAGGAGGGGGTGTTATATAGGGGCACTAATGTTATATAGAGGAGGAGGAGGTGTTATATAGGGGGCACTGATGTTATATAGATGAGGGGGGTGTTATATAGGGAGCACTGATGTTATATAGAGGAGGTGGGGTGTTATATAGGGGCACTTATGTTATATAGAGGAGGGGGTGTTATATAGGGGCACTGATGTTATATAAAGGAGGAGGGGTGTTACAGAGGGGCACTGATGTTATATAGAGGAGGGGGGTGTTATATAGGGGGCACTGATGTTATATAGAGGGGGTGTTATATAGGGGGCACTAATGCTATATAGAGGGGGTGTTACATAGGGGCACTAATGTTATATATAGGAGGTGGGGTGTTATATAGGGGAACTGATGTTATATAGAGGAGGTGGTGTTATATAGGGACACTGATGTTATATAGAGGAGGAGGAGGTGTTATATAGGGACACTGATGTTATATAGAGGGGGGTGTTATATAGGGGCACTGATGTTATATAGAGGGGGGTGTTATATAGGGGCACTGATGTTATATAGAGGGGGGTGTTACATAGGGGCACTGATGTTATATAGAGGGGGGTGTTACATAGGGGCACTGATGTTATATAGAGGAGGGTGTTACATAGGGGCACTAATGTTATATAGAGAAGGTGGGGTGTTATATAGGGGCACTGATGTTATATAGAGGAGGAGGAGGTGTTATATAGGGGCACTGATGTTATATAGAGGGGGGTGTTACATAGGGGCACTGATGTTATATAGAGGAGGTGGGGTGTTATATAGGGACACTGATGTTTTATAGAGGAGGAGGAGGTGTTATATAGGGACACTGATGTTATATAGAGGGGGGTGTTATATAGGGGCACTAATGTTATATATAGGAGGTGGGGTGTTATATAGGGGAACTGATGTCATATAGAGGGATTTGTCATATAGGGGAACTGATGTTATATAGAGGGGGGTGTTATATAGGGGAACTGATGTTCTATAGATGAGGGGGGTGTTATATAGGGGGCACTGATGTTATATAGAGGAGGGGGATGTTATATAGGGGCACTGATGTTATATAGAGGAGGAGAGGTGTTATATAGGGGACATGGGTATTATATAGAGGAGGAGGGGTGTTATATAGGGGACATGGGTATTATATAGAGGAGGGGTGTTATATAAGGGACATGGGTATTATATAGAGGAGGAGGGGTGTTATATAGGGGACATGGGTATTATATAGAGGAGGAGGGGTGTTATATAGGGGACATGGGTATTATATAGAGGAGGAGGGGTGTTATATAGGGGACATGGGTATTATATAGAGGAGGAGGGGTGTTATATAGGGGACATGGGTATTATATAGAGGAGGAGGGGTGTTATATAGGGGACATGGGTATTATATAGAGGAGGAGGGGTGCTACATAGGGGTTACTGACGATATATAGAGGAGAAGAGAATCTAAAAAGGAGAAGGAAGGTGTTATATAGGGGATAAGGCTGTTATAGAGTTGGAGGGGTGTTATATAGGAGACCCATAGTGATATATAGGGGCCGTTCAGTCTCTTACCTCTCCCTGTGTTTGTATCAGTCACCCGGAAGTTGTCTTCCTCCTTCTTGTGCTTCAGGCCTCGCTCTGATTCTAGCCCCGCCCTTTCAGGATATTAAGTTGTGATTGGTTGACTGGGGTCTCGTGATACTGAAACCACTTGCTAGAGGCATCGTTATTAGTCTAGTGATGTCTGAAGCTGAGGCGCCATATTGTAGTCTCAGGCATAGAGATGGCTCCACAGTGAGTACCTGGCAGTGGCGACTCCAGGATTTAGCTGATGTCGATTCTGTCACAGTTCACTGACCTCAGTGTAAACCTGGAGTCACAGAGGCGGAGGAAGCGAGAACTGATGACTCTGACACCTCCATAGACGCTACCCTTGGCTGCCACTGGAATAAGACCGAGTCAGGTGTCAGGAAAACAGAGCTCATTGCTGGATGAAGGCGATGACAAGCTGCGCCACCTTCAG
>CAMRHE010001982.1:10000-16360 GCA_947044405.1 Leptodactylus fallax | reverse complement strand
GTGACAAATACTGTGTGCAGGGGCCGCTATGGGACAAATACTGTGTGCAGGGGCAGCTATGGGACAAATACTGTGTGCAGGGGCAGCTATGGGACAAATACCGTGTGCAGGGGCAGCTATGGGACAAATACCGTGTGTAGAGGCCGCTATGGGACATAATACCATGTGCAGGGGCAGCTATGGGACAAATACCGTGTGCAGAGGCCGCTATGGGACAAATACCGTGTGCAGAGGCCGCTATGGGACATAATACCATGTGCAGGGGCAGCTATGGGACAAATACCATGTGCAGAGGCCGCTATGGGACATAATACCATGTGCAGGGGCTGCTATGGGACAAATACCGTGTGCAGAGGCCGCTATGGGACAAATACCGTGTGCAGAGGCCGCTATGGGACAAATACTGTGTGCAGGGGCAGCTATGGGACAAATACCGTGTGCAGAGGCCGCTATGGGACATAATACCATGTGCAGGGGCAGCTATGGGACAAATACCGTGTGCAGAGGCCGCTATGGGACAAATACTGTGTGCAGGGGCAGCTATGGGACAAATACCGTGTGCAGGGGCAGCTATGGGACAAATACCGTGTGTAGAGGCCGCTATGGGACAAATACCGTGTGCAGGGACCGCTATGGGACATAATACCGTGTGCAGGGACCACTATGGGACATAATACCATGTGCAGAGGCAGCTATGGGACAAATACTGTGTGCAGAGGCCGCTATGGGACAAATACTGTGTGCAGGGGCAGCTATGGGACAAATACCGTGTGCAGAGGCCGCTATGGGACAAATACCGTGTGTAGAGGCCACTATGGGACATAATACCGTGTGCAGGGACCGCTATGGGACATAATACCATGTGCAGGGACCTCTATGGGACATAATACCATGTGCAGGGACCGCTATGGGACATAATACCATGTGCAGGGACCGCTATGGGACATAATACCCTGTGCAGGGACCGCTATGGGACAAATACTGTGTGCAGAGGCCGCTATGGGACATAATACCGTGTGCAGGGACCGCTATGGGACATATACCGTGTGCAGAGGCCGCTATGGGACATAATACCATGTGCAGGGACCGCTATGGGACATAATACCGTGTGCAGGGACCGCTATGGGACATATACCGTGTGCAGAGGCCGCTATGGGACATATACCATGTTGCAGGGGCCGCTATGGGACATATACCGTGTGCAGGGACCACTATGGGACATAATACCGTGTGCAGGGACCGCTATGGGACATAATACCGTGTGCAGGGACCGCTATGGGACATATACCGTGTGCAGAGGCCGCTATGGGACATATACCATGTTGCAGGGGCCGCTATGGGACATAATACCGTGTGCAGGGACCGCTATGTGACATAATACCGTGTACAGGGACCGCTATGGGACATATACCGTGTGCAGAGGCCGCTATGGGACATAATACCGTGTGCAGAGGCCGCTATGGGACATATACCATGTTGCAGGGGCTGCTATGGGACATATACCGTGTGCAGAGGCCGCTATGGGACATAATACCATGTGCAGGGACCGCTATGGGACATAATACCGTGTGCAGGGACCGCTATGGGACATATACCGTGTGCAGAGGCCGCTATGGGACATATACCATGTTGAAGGGGCCGCTATGGGACATAATACCGTGTGCAGGGACCACTATGGGACATTATTCTGTATAACGGTGTGTTTCCTATATTAAGGATGTGTTTTTGCACAGAAAACTCAGGCTTTGTATTTTTTTTTTTGTGCAAAAATGCACCAGTTTTACATCGAATGAAAAAGTTCCAAATATAGCTGCATCCAGATACATAGTGTGTTTTCACCATAAGACTGCCGCCATACGGTGCTCCTGGACACATTTACCACTAATTGGGGGCCGCACATAGACTTTCATTGCTTCTAATCGGAAAGTACAGGAGTGTCCCAGGAAATAGCAGTAACCGCATGTGTCCTGAAGCATCTGGTGGCAGCACTTCTGTGTTATGGTTTGTGGTATATGACTTTAGTTTAGGGGTCGTCAGACTTACAATTATTGACCGACACTCCGAGTACCTCATCTTTGATTTTTTTTTATTAAAATCGGCACGCCGAACAAAAAAGGTTGCCTACCCCTGAGATAGATGGATGGATATGAGAGAGATAGATAGATATGAGATAGATGTGAGATAGATAGATAGATAGATAGATAGATAGATAGATAGATAGATATGAGATAGATAGGAGATAGATAGATAGATAGATATGAGATAGATATGGGATAGATAGATAGATAGATAGATATGAGATAGATAGATAGATATGGGATAGATAGATAGATAGATAGATAGATATGAGATAGATAGATAGATATGAGATAGATAGATAGATAGATAGGAGATAGATCGATAGATAGATATGAGATAGATAGATAGGAGATATATATATATATGAGATAGATATGAGATAGATAGATAAATATATATGAGGTAGATAGATAGATAGATAGATATGAGATAGATAGATAGATAGATAGATATGAGATAGATAGATAGATAGATAGATAGATAGATATGAGATAGATAGATAGATAGATATGAGATAGATAGATAGATAGATAGATATGAGATAGATAGATAGATATGAGATAGATAGATAGATAGATAGGAGATAGATCAGGGGTTGGCAACCTCTGGCACGCGTGCCACTCTTGGCACGCGAGGCATATTCCCCTGGCACGGCAGCGGACTCCTCACCCAGCAGTTTCGATCGGACCAAACACGTCCGAAACGAAACAGCTATTGTTATACTGTGGGGTCTCTTCAGACCCCCGAGTATAATAAGCGGAGCTCCCAGGGAGATGATCAAACATAAAAAACAATGTTACTCACCATTCCACGCTCCGCAGCCGCTGTGTACGCTTCGGGCGCTTCTGCCTGAAGTCAGCTGACAGGGCCTCAGGGGTTGCGTCTGCATCTGACGTCATTACGCATAATGACGCGACGTGACCCCTGAGACTCAATGAGCGGTCGCTGACTACAGGCAGAAGCGCCCGAAGATACAGAGCGGCTACGGAGCGTGGAATGGTGAGTACATTGTTTTTTATGTTTCATCACCTCTCTTTGCCCTCCACTTATTATACTCGGGGGTCTGAAGAGACCCCACAGTATAATAATAGCTAGTGAGTGTGCAGGGGCCACTATAGAGCATAATACCGTGTGCAGGGGCCACTATAGAGCATAATACCATGTGCAGAGGCAGCTATGGGACAAATACCGTGTGCAGGGACCGCTATGGGATAAATACTGTGTGCAGGGGCAGCTATGGGACAAATACCGTGTGTAGAGGCCGCTATGGGACATAATACCATGTGCAGGGGCAGCTATGGGACAAATACCGTGTGCAGAGGCCGCTATGGGACAAATACCGTGTGCAGAGGCCGCTATGGGACATAATACCATGTGCAGGGGCAGCTATGGGACAAATACCATGTGCAGAGGCCGCTATGGGACATAATACCATGTGCAGGGGCTGCTATGGGACAAATACCGTGTGCAGAGGCCGCTATGGGACAAATACCGTGTGCAGAGGCCGCTATGGGACATAATACCATGTGCAGGGGCAGCTATGGGACAAATACCGTGTGCAGAGGCCGCTATGGGACAAATACCGTGTGCAGGGGCAGCTATGGGACAAATACCGTGTGTAGAGGCCGCTATGGGACAAATACCGTGTGCAGGGACCGCTATGGGACATAATACCGTGTGCAGGGACCACTATGGGACATAATACCATGTGCAGAGGCAGCTATGGGACAAATACTGTGTGCAGAGGCCGCTATGGGACAAATACTGTGTGCAGGGGCAGCTATGGGACAAATACCGTGTGCAGAGGCCGCTATGGGACAAATACCGTGTGTAGAGGCCACTATGGGACATAATACCGTGTGCAGGGACCGCTATGGGACATAATACCATGTGCAGGGACCTCTATGGGACATAATACCATGTGCAGGGACCGCTATGGGACATAATACCATGTGCAGGGACCGCTATGGGACATAATACCCTGTGCAGGGACCGCTATGGGACAAATACTGTGTGCAGAGGCCGCTATGGGACATAATACCGTGTGCAGGGACCGCTATGTGACATAATACCGTGTACAGGGACCGCTATGGGACATAATACCATGTGCAGGGACCGCTATGGGACATAATACCATGTGCAGGGACCGCTATGGGACATAATACCGTGTGCAGGGACCGCTATGGGACATATACCGTGTGCAGAGGCCGCTATGGGACATATACCATGTTGCAGGGGCCGCTATGGGACATATACCGTGTGCAGGGACCACTATGGGACATAATACCGTGTGCAGGGACCGCTATGGGACATAATACCGTGTGCAGGGACCGCTATGGGACATATACCGTGTGCAGAGGCCGCTATGGGACATATACCATGTTGCAGGGGCCGCTATGGGACATAATACCGTGTGCAGGGACCGCTATGTGACATAATACCGTGTACAGGGACCGCTATGGGACATATACCGTGTGCAGAGGCCGCTATGGGACATAATACCGTGTGCAGAGGCCGCTATGGGACATATACCATGTTGCAGGGGCTGCTATGGGACATATACCGTGTGCAGAGGCCGCTATGGGACATAATACCATGTGCAGGGACCGCTATGGGACATAATACCGTGTGCAGGGACCGCTATGGGACATATACCGTGTGCAGAGGCCGCTATGGGACATATACCATGTTGAAGGGGCCGCTATGGGACATAATACCGTGTGCAGGGACCACTATGGGACATTATTCTGTATAACGGTGTGTTTCCTATATTAAGGATGTGTTTTTGCACAGAAAACTCAGGCTTTGTATTTTTTTTTGTGCAAAAATGCACCAGTTTTACATCGAATGAAAAAGTTCCAAATATAGCTGCATCCAGATACATAGTGTGTTTTCACCATAAGACTGCCGCCATACGGTGCTCCTGGACACATTTACCACTAATTGGGGGCCGCACATAGACTTTCATTGCTTCTAATCGGAAAGTACAGGAGTGTCCCAGGAAATAGCAGTAACCGCATGTGTCCTGAAGCATCTGGTGGCAGCACTTCTGTGTTATGGTTTGTGGTATATGACTTTAGTTTAGGGGTCGTCAGACTTACAATTATTGACCGACACTCCGAGTACCTCATCTTTGATTTTTTTTATTAAAATCGGCACGCCCGAACAAAAAAGGTTGCCTACCCCTGAGATAGATGGATGGATATGAGAGAGATAGATAGATATGAGATAGATGTGAGATAGATAGATAGATAGATAGATAGATAGATAGATAGATAGATAGATATGAGATAGATATGGGATAGATAGATAGATAGATATGAGATAGATAGATAGATATGAGATAGATAGATAGATAGATAGATAGATAGATAGATAGGAGATAGATCGATAGATAGATATGAGATAGATAGATAGGAGATATATATATATATGAGATAGATATGAGATAGATAGATAAATATATATGAGGTAGATAGATAGATAGATAGATAGATATGAGATAGATAGATAGATAGATAGATATGAGATAGATAGATAGATAGATAGATATGAGATAGATAGATAGATAGATATGAGATAGATAGATAGATAGATAGGAGATAGATCAGGGGTTGGCAACCTCTGGCACGCGTGCCACTCTTGGCACGCGAGGCATATTCCCCTGGCACGGCAGCGGACTCCTCACCCAGCAGTTTCGATCGGACCAAACACGTCCGAAACGAAACAGCTATTGTTATACTGTGGGGTCTCTTCAGACCCCCGAGTATAATAAGCGGAGCTCCCAGGGAGATGATCAAACATAAAAAACAATGTTACTCACCATTCCACGCTCCGCAGCCGCTGTGTACGCTTCGGGCGCTTCTGCCTGAAGTCAGCTGACAGGGCCTCAGGGGTTGCGTCTGCATCTGACGTCATTACGCATAATGACGCGACGTGACCCCTGAGACTCAATGAGCGGTCGCTGACTACAGGCAGAAGCGCCCGAAGATACAGAGCGGCTACGGAGCGTGGAATGGTGAGTACATTGTTTTTTATGTTTCATCACCTCTCTTTGCCCTCCACTTATTATACTCGGGGGTCTGAAGAGACCCCACAGTATAATAATAGCTAGTGAGTGTGCAGGGGCCACTATAGAGCATAATACCGTGTGCAGGGGCCACTATAGAGCATAATACCATGTGCAGAGGCAGCTATGGGACAAATACCGTGTGCAGGGACCGCTATGGGATAAATACTGTGTGCAGGGGCAGCTATGGGACAAATACCGTGTGTAGAGGC
>CAMRHE010001981.1:0-16374 GCA_947044405.1 Leptodactylus fallax | reverse complement strand
TTGTGTATTCTGTGTGCAATCATCTAATGATTTTCTGGGCAGTAAATATCTATATTTTTGTGTAGAAAATTATACGTTAACTTTACTGTAATTCACTGAATCATCTCATTTGGATATCAATGACAATGTGATGAATCCTTTACACTTCCAATAACTTCTTGTCTCTTCAAATTTATCAAGCTTCCAGAAAAATGTAAATGACAATGATTATCTTCTATTACACTATTATTACCTTACTGTGAAACTGAAATAAGTTTTACATCTTTCTGTTTCTGTACTTTATCATCAATTTCAATGTCTACTTTATGATAATGCCATAATGTATTACATACAAATAGTCTCTCAAGTTACAATATTATTAGGTTCCTCATGACCATTGTATCTTGAGACCATAACTCTGAAAAACCACTAACCCCTTCCTGAAACATGACATAATAGTAGGTCATATTCGGCAAGGAGTTCCCGCAACATATGTACTATTATCATGTACATGATACCTGCTCAGACGCTGAGCAGGTGCCATAGAGAGTGGGTGTTAGCTGTAACATACAGCTGATACCTGTTTGTAACACCAGCAGTTGGAGCAGTTGTTGTATCTATTGTGCTCCCCACCCCTGCACAGTGTGTTCAGGGGGTGCTGAGGGGCTTGGTAACGTCTGTAAAAGACAGCTCGGGGTCTGATCTCTGACCTCTCCCCTTACGATTTTGCTTGATTAGAAAGTCTGTCACCCTATTTAATCAAGCCTGTATACACTGCAATACATGTGCACTACAGTGTATTACATTGAACCAGCAATCAGAAGACTGCTGAGTCAAGTCCCCAGACAGCAAAAAAAAATGAAAATAAATAAATAAATAAATAGATAAAAAAGACAATTAATTAATAAACCCCCAAAATGCCAATTTTTCCATATAAAATAATTTACAATGTAAAATAATAAGAAATAATAAAACAATTACATATTTGGTCATGCCATGCGTCAATACAAAACCCCTAAAAATTGCCACATCTTTAGGACAGAACTGGCTATGGCAGTAAGGGAAATATATAAGCTGAGCAAGCCCATACCAGGGTATATCCCAGGCTTAGATTTTTCCATGGAAAAGACACAAAAACAGATCCCCTCCCCCAGAATGTCCCCTAAACCTAGGAGTGAGAAAATAGTGTGAAATTTGGTGTTCTCCGCACAACTTATATATTCACATTTCATTCTCCGCTGTGCATTCACATTTTGAAAACTTAGCCTAAATTCATACGACCACATTTTACACCCAAGAGGTACCCATTTTCACGGATTCCTCATACATTGCATTGCACTGAGGGATCCATGAAAACAGACTAAAAAAAGCATGACCTATATTTTCACTGTCCATTACAACGGCAGATAGCAAATTGTCATGCAAATAGCCCCCATTTACATTGAGATTAATGTGGCCATGTGATGGTCGTTAAAAAAACGTCTGTCACATGGCCAATTTTCACTGTCATGTGAATATAAGGTAATCCTCACGTCCCTTGATAAATTCTTTGAAGGGTGCAGTTTTCAAAATAGGGTCACTTCCTAGGTGATCCCACTTTACTGCCACGTAATGTTGAATGCCCTAACACATGACCTCACTTTGGAAACTGCACTCCAGTTTATCCAGAGGTATAGTGAGTCCCCAAGTGTTGCATTAATTTATTTTCTGGAAATTAATGCGCAGTTATGTTGGGCTTAACATAACTGAATTACTTCATCCTTCAAATGACAGGGCCAGTGATGGTGGAAAAACCACCAGACAAGTTCTCTTTAAAAAGTGTTCATCAAACTAAGGCATTAAAAATACAGGCCAGTTGCTCTTAGACAGTAGTCTAATACATATATTCTAACTATACATAATTCAGATACAACAATATATAATACATATAAATATATATACATATATATATTGAAAATCACCAATTCTAGCTACCATGTATTTTCCTCTTACGGCTATTTTTTTTTCTTACTGTCCACCTATAAATGGACTGGTGGTAAGCATCCAAAATTCTAATTTATTTCCATGACAACTTATTTTTCACTGTTTTTTTTAAACCTGCTATCTTCATACACCATACGCACAGTTTTATTTTGTATAATGAGTTTGTAATGGTGATAAAGTACATCTGCCAATATGAAACTATTTTCAGCAAATGCTTAGAGATCTCAGAATGAGAATTGTCGTCAGCCTTGTGAAATGTTTATGATTGTTAGATCATCTCTATAAATTGTAGAAGTTGAAGACTGAAAAATATATGTTTTGTCATTTTAAATGCATTCTCCTCCACTATAGTACATGAGCATAAATTGGTAGCTGGGTATTGTGATAATGTAATTTTAAGAGTATTTTACATTTAAAATCAGCATGATGCTCTTTACTAAGGCTGATATGTCATTTTGCTGTTTGCAATTGTGTATTTTCTTCAATTACTTGACTAACCTGTCACTCAGTCCCTAAAGATTTCAAGTAACTCCTATATAGAAAGGAAAGTACAATTACCTTAAATATGCAGGTCAATTTTCCAAATGTGCATTAGGCTAAGGCCCCACGTAGCAAAACACAGCAAAAAGAACACTGTGGAAAGAACAGCAGTAGAAACACATCACGTATTTTTCCGCATCGTTTTTCATTGCATCTTTGCAAAGTTTTTCTCTGCGGACTTTCTGCTTTTATTGTACCTATACAGAAAATGCCAGCGTTTTTGCAGATATAATTGACATGCCAGTGTTTTTGAAAGCGCAGATTTTCTGCTGCAGATTTTTTTCTGCAATTGGTGGATGGGATTAGCCAGAATCCCATTCACTTTCCAGGTACTGTTTTCGCAATGTGGGGCTTCAACCTTAATCCTAATTTAAGCAACATTTGTTGGAAACATTCTGTGTATTATCTAAACCCATGTGCTAATATTGTATCATTTCTGTAGTGATGTGGAGAGCCAAACATTAACTCTTTAACCACTTCCCTACCAGATGCTTTACCCCCCTTCCAGACCAGGCACATTTTAAAGTTTTTTGTATGTGCGGTTTTGAGGGCTGTAACATTTTTATCGTATGTGTTATTCAACTAATTTCTGCGTCTTTTTTCGGTGACACATAGGGCTTAATTTTTATGTTGTTTTTATTTTTGCATGTGTTTTAATTTTTTTTATATCCGGAAAATAGAAACAAAAGAGGAGGTAAAACGTGTCTGTTTTTCACTTTTCATTTTTTTTTTAAAATTATTTAATAACACAAAGTGCTACTAAAAAACTTTATAAAATAGTTTTTACTCTCCGTTACAGTAATTTTTATTTTGTATGGTGTCGTTGGGGTTGGGACTATAACCTTTAATAATGGTGTTTTATTGGCGTATTATCTAATTTATTTTTTAAATAATTTTATTTACATTTTTTTTTTACTTTTCTATTTATTTATTTATTTATTTTTTACATTGTGTCCCCATAAGGTCATAATAGACCTTTGGGGACATCTGATCACTTTTTTTTTGTTGGGGAGGCTGATTTCCCCTGTAACTGTGGCTAGTACATTTAGCCCCAGTTGCAGGAGGAATACAGCCTCCCTGCACGTTACTTGCCCATTACTATAGAGCTGATCTGGGTCCTGTAGGACCCAGCAGCTCTAACAGACTCTGATCCCGGTGGTCACGTGACCGCCGGGTCAGAGGGGAGCCACAAGATGGCGGCACCCATAGCGCTGTACAGTCATGGCCAAAAGTTTTGAGAATGACACAAATATTATATTTTCACATGATCTGCTGCCCTCTGGTTTTTATGTGTGTTTGTCAGATGTTTTTATCACATACAGAAATATAATTGCATTCATATTATGAGTAACAGAAGCTTATATTGACAGTTAGAATGAGTTAATGCAGCAAGTCAATATTTGCAGTGTTGACCCTTCTTCTTCAGGACCTCTGCAATTCTCCCTGGCATGCTCTCAATCAACTTCTGGACCAAATCCTGACTGATAGCAGTCCATTCTTGCAGAATCAATGCTTTAATTTTGTCTGAATTTGTTGGTTTTTGTTTGTCCACCCGTCTCTTGATGATTGACCACAAGTTCTCAATGGGATTAAGATCTGGGGAGTTTCCAGGCCATGGACCCAAAATCTCTATGTTTTGTTCCCTGAGCCATTTAGTTATCACCTTTGCTTTATGGCAAGGTGCTCCATCATGCTGGAAAAGGCATTGTTGAGCGCCAAACTGCTCTTGGACGGTTGGGAGAAGTTGCTCTTGGAGGACATTCTGGTACCATTCTTTATTCATGGCTGTGTTTTTAGGCAAGACTGTGAGAGAGCCGATTCCCTTGGCTGAGAAGCAACCCCACACATGAATGGTTTCAGGATGCTTTACAGTTGGCATGAGACAAGACTGGTGGTAGCGCTCACCTCTTCTTCTCCGAATAAGCTGTTTTCCAGATGTTACAAACAATCGAAAAGGGGATTCATCAGAGAAAATGACTTTACCCCAGTCCTCAGCAGTCCGCTCCCTGTACCTTTTGCAGAATATCAGTCTGTCCCTGATGTTTTTTCTGGAGAGAAGTGGCTTCTTTGCTGCCCTCCTTGAGACCAGGCCTTGCTCCAAGAGTCTCCGCCTCACAGTGCGTGCAGATGCACTCACACCTGCCTGCTGCCATTCCTCAGCAAGCTCTGCACTGCTGGTAGCCCGATCCCGCAGCTGAAACACTTTTAAGAAACGGTCCTGCCGCTTGCTGGTCTTTCTTGGGCGCCCTGGTGCCTTTTTGGCACCAATGGAACCTCTCTCCTTGAAGTTCTTGATGATGAGATAGATTGTTGACTGAGGTGCAATCTTTCTAGCTGCAATACTCTTCCCAGTTAGGCCATTTTTGTGCAGTGCAATGATGACTGCACGTGTTTCTTTAGAGATAACCATGGTTAACAGAAGAGAAACAATGATGGCAAGCACCAGCCTCCTTTTAAAGTGTCCAGTGGTGTCATTCTTACTTAATCATGACAGATTGATCTCCAGCCCTGTCCTCATCAACACCCACACCTGTGTTAATGGAGCAATCACTGAAACGATGTTAGGTGGTCCTTTTAAGGCAGGGCTGCAATGATGTTGAAATGTGTTTTGGGGGATAAAGTTCATTTTCTAGGCAAATATTGACTTTGCAAGTAATTGCTGTTAAGCTGATCACTCTTTATAACATTCTGGAGTATATGCAAATTGCCATTAGAAAAACTGAAGCAGTAGACTTTGTAAAAATTAATATTTGTATCATTCTCAAAACTTTTGGCCATGACTGTATACACGGCGATCGGGATGTCAGGGGAGGTAATAAACCTTCCCTGTCTTCTCTCAGGGAGCTCCGGCTCCCATTTTCAGTAGCTGCATGATTTCGTGCATCTGCTGAGTTCTGCTTGGATGCACTGGTACGTCCTTGCAGAACTAGACAACCACCTTCCGGACGTAAAATTTTAAGAATTCTTTATGATTTTATTTTTCATTTTTCATGTTAAAATGTATATTTAGCAGGAGTACTATATCCTGCAATTTTTACTCTGGCCACCAAGTCTAATAATAGACTGACATTTGCCAATTCTGTAGTGGTTTTCATTGCAGTAGTAACCTTTTTTACTTTACAAACAAGACAAACAGTATCACAATAGAAGATCACATCTCTACAGATAACACCCATGGTGCCCTACCATTGCATACACTACTGTGATGTCACAGCTTTTATACTCCCACTGACTGCACAAAGCCATAGACCTCAATGAGTCAGCACCAGACTATTGCTGCCTATGGCCATGACTAAGTTGTAAAGTATATCACTAAATGTTGTTAACAGCAGAGACACTAAGGCAAGATGGCCGAATAAAAAAATCTACAATCTGACAATAAAAACAACTTAGAAAAAGGGCACATGTTTCACTATCTGGTTTTAATAAATAAATACATTGGCGATACACTTCTTCTAAAGGAATTTTTGTGATTGTTTTAACAAAGGTCCAGTGGTTACATTATTCATAATTATAACACTCTTACTCTTGGTTCACACTTGCGCTTGTGTTTCCGTTCTTCGGATCTGCTTGGGGGACCCGAAACCTTTAACATAGTAGATTACAATTAAGTAGTATTATTGCAGTGTACTTAAACATACAATTCACTGATAATGTGAGAGGCACAGTGCCAGCTAATAATGCCCATACCTAGACTAATACCAACATAACATGGCCTGATTGCATCCTTCAAAAAGGTCAATAACCAAAAGGTATTAGTTTATGTTACCCAAAATGCACAAGCTAGAAAACCGTATCAAGGTTCCCCATGTCTTGTGAGTCCCTATACTACAATGAAAAAAAAATTCCCTGCGAAAGGACACCATTAAAATCATATCACAAAAAAGTACTGTATTCTACTAGGACTTAGAAATAAAGTTTTGAACAACAACAAAAAAAATGTCTATTCATACATAATAGGTATCATTGCATCCAGTGGTGGAACTTGAGGAGGTGCAGAGGGTCACATCCAGACCTTAGGAAGCCTGTTCTTCTAATGAGGAGACTAATACTAAAACTATACATTACAGTTGAGGGGTCTGGTAGAGATTCTGTATTGAGGCCAGTAGCTTCATGTTATGCCTCTGAATGCATTAATAATGACCTGTATATTATTTGATTATCCAAAGTGGATATTTTTGCCCTTGTATGGCACCAATGAAACTACAAGTTGGCTTGCAAAATATAACCCTTAGGGCTTATTCTTATTCACACAACAGTGAAAAAAGGACATTTGATGGCTGTTTTTGCAATGTTCATCACATGTCGGTTTTGAGAACACATTGAATCCAATGTGTCTATTCACATGTCTATTTTTTTTGACGGTCCATTTTTAACAGCCGTCAAAAAAATATGGTATGCTCTATCTTTGTCCGCTTGGACAGCCAAACTGACTCAATGCAAGTTTATGGTTCCATTTTTAAGAAATGAGAAACAGATTGTCATCCGAGTCATGTCCATTAAAATGGATTGATTGCTAAGAGATGTCATAGTGTTTTCAATCAGCAATCCAGGTCTTGAGGTGTTCATGATGAAGACTGAAACAGCAAATTTGCAGATAGGACCTGCAGTGTATTGTGTAGCTTCAGAATGGACCAGGATGTCCTGTCATATTGACCCAGAGTAACTAATAACTTTGGTTTAAGACAAGTTTTGTATTTGGAATAGTATTGGTGATGACTATCATGAAATACCAAAAAGAAAAGACGTGGGAGGAGATTGGCATGTTCCCCGAGGAGTTGTCTTGTGGAACTGAGGCCAGTGGACTTATTTGTAAATAGCATTCACCATACCCCTTTGTCCATTGTATTTATTTTTTGTCATCCCTGTTTCTGTACTGTTGTTTATTGGCCTTTCCCCTTTTGCAGTCTGTGAAGAATATCGCCTCGCCCAGCCGCCTGGCACGCCTGCGATCAAACTTCTTTCTTAACCTCCCACTCACACACCGTGAGTAGACCGGGTCATAGGATAAAAACGAAACGAGCGATATAAATTTTATATGTTTAATAACCCAAGTGGGTCGGTATGGATTAATAGCATATACAGAAATATACAATATTAATATGATCAAGCATAAACATACAAGCAAAAGAGCGATGATACAATACACAAAAATAAACAGGGAAATTAAAAGATAGAGAAAATACCGGCATAGGCTCGTAGTCCGTTTCTCTAGGCCACAGCAGAGTTTTGGGCCTAGGGCGCAAGCTTAAGCAAGTTGCATAAAACAATCCTTCTACATGTTGTCCAGAACAAGTGAAAGGCTTCAGGCCTCACTGCTAGGCCCTCAATGCATTCCTCAGTAGGGCAAGCTCTCTCCTCTTCTCCCAGATCAGAGCTCCTTACTGCCTCTTTGCTGAATGACCCCAGAATCCAGGTCTGCCCACAGCATATTGCTAGTGCTCCACCCACCCCTTGCACCCAGGCAGCCCCCCTTCTCCCACCTTTGCAGAACCCTCGGAGAGATGGGTGAAGTTAAGGCTTGCTATCCCCCATCCCATCTGGCCAGGGATAATAAAAGTGCCTGGCTATAGCAAGCCATCTCCAATGAACACACCTAAAACCAGTGAAGCCTATCGTCCAGCAATGTGGACTCAACTAAAGCACCGCATTCCAAGTGGGGGAAGGACTGACCTAAGCAAGTAAAACACACTTCCAAGAAAGATATAAAACTGAGGGTCGGTTCATCACACAGTCACTAAGCTTATATATGTAGTGGCGGAACTACCACCATAGCAGAAATGTATGTAGTGGCTGCTGCTATGGGACCCTCAACTTTAGGGGCCCCGTCGACCCCCTGCTTTTTTTTTTTTTTTTTTTTTTAATTTAATAGGCTGTTCCCTGCCAGAGTAATCACCATGGGAGCCTGTAAAGGGGGTGGTTACTGTAAGGTGGCCACTAAAGAGGGAACTTACTTCCTGGGGAAAAATAAAGGGGCAGTATGATGTGTGGGGTCTGGTAAATTGTGTGCTATACTGTGTGGGTGTCAGGGAGGGCCCAGTCAAAAGTTTGCTATCGGGCCCAGTCTTTGCTCTTTATGCACCTGAATATACGTATTTATTTTGTTTTTTATTTTTGGTTCACCCAGGGAAAAATCTGAAGGACTGATGGAGTAGCTGTAGGAACCACATAAGAAACACTTTCACCACCTTGCTGAGTCCAGGAGTGGCGATGCTTTCTCATCACAGAAGTCGTACATCTTTACTGGATTGTTTGCATCCTGTGTTGGATTCTCATCCAGGATATTTTTTTTTAATTAGGCCAGGGGAGGTGAAAAAACCATACTCACCTGTCCTCAGTGCTCCAGTGTCTCCCAGTCCAGTGCTCTAGTTCCATTGTTTTCTTTCGGCGGAAGTCCCCACTGCACGTGACCGCTGAGGCCAATCAGCGGCCTCAGTGAAAGACACGGGATGTCACTACCTGTAACGTCCCTGGGTTCTTTCCTTAGGCCGCTGTGTCCAATCAGCAGCCTTAGCATAAGGGACACGAGATGTCACAGCCGGCGAGGACTTCTGGCAAAAGAAGACAGCTGAGCAGCAGGATCGGATCGTGCTGGGAGAACACCAGAGCACCGGGAACAGGTGAGTATGTTTTTTTTGTTTTTTTTCAGCTCCCCTGACCTAATTAAAAAAAAAAATAATATTTTTTTTAAAATCAGGCTGGACAACCTCTTGAAGTACTTTTGAATTTGACTTACAAACGGCTCAAAATATGTCGCCTGTCATGTACACATAGCTCACAGACAAAAAAGGCCAACAGGCTCAATCCATGTAGAAATAGCGATGTAAAAATAAAACATAACTTTTAATAAAGAAAAAGATACTATGCTTCTGTTTAAAATAGATAAAGAATCAGCGGAGGCATCAGTATACAGGGCCTGACATATAACTGTCAAACTGCCAATAGCTGCATAAATAGACAGCTAGATTTAAACTGACCCTGTCTATCAGCTGATCTCCCTGTTAACAATACATGAGAGGGACTCAAATCGCCAGTGCACTAGACTGGTAAGCAGCCTAAAAACCATATGGAGAGATAAGCACTGAGGTTACTGGCCTAACGCCACGCCAACAGTGCTTAAAACACTCCAGGCAGTCCAGATCATACAATGGGAGAGAGTCACCCCCTCCTAAGCTGTCACAAAAGACCCTACACATTTCCTTTTGATTAAAAATTCATCAGGGATCACAATAAGGATTAAAAGCACAATACCAAAGTGTTGTCACTAGTCAATGATAAATACAGAATAAATACAGAACACTATAGTATGTGGTGGTATAGAGTGACCGCCCTTGATAACAGCGGTAATGAAATGCTCCTAATCCACCTTTTTATACTCAAAGCTCCTCCCTTCTCAAAGAGCTAAGCGTCCAATCTGCAGGACCGACGTGGATAGGGGAGACGACAACCAATCACGCGGCTGGACCATCCGGAAACGCTTCCCCAAAGTCCAACCTTTAAGGCAGGATCAAAGCAGGAGACCAACCAGCGTCAGCCGAGGAACCACCGCCCATAGATCACGTGCTTAGATGACGCACGATAATGCTAAAATATGGGAGTGGAGGAGAGCTGGTAACCAAGGGAACCAGGGACGCTATCCATGCTTCCCCTTCGGCTGAGAGAAACCAGGGATCAGGTATAAATATAACTACATGACAACATAGGGTAGCAACAAAAAAGTATCACTGAAAAAAGGAGAACAGCGATACTCAAATACTATCAAAAAGTCCACTGAAAATCTGGGGTAAAATATCAAATCCCCTAATCCAAGCGATACCTCACACAATGAGATTGAAATATAAGATAATAGAATCTCAATAATTACTATGGTCAGGATGAATAAAAAATATATAACTAATCGAACATTATTAAAACAGCATGTAACATATTACAGGATAGGAGATAGCAATGTTAAGGGAGAGAAAAAAAAAAATTATACAAAGAAAAGGCATTGACCAATGCACACGGTATCTAAATAAAGCAGGCAAAATCCAGCTGCTCATTAATACCTCTTGGTTGTAAAGTACGCAATTTAAAAATCCATTGTGCCTCTATTCACAACAAAAGGTTATCCCAGTCACCACCTCGACGTGGTGAGCGCACATGTTCAATGGCCTGGAAATGAAGACCTAAAACGTTCCCATGATGACATCTGGCAAAGTGTTTGGCTACCGACGTGTCTCTATCATCCGACGTGTCCCTATCATTTAGTATATCACCAACATGTTCGCAGATACGTCTCTTGAATGTTCTCCTGGTCTTGCCCAAATACTGCAAGGGACATGGACAGTTAAGGACATAGATAACACCCACTGTGGAACAATTAATAAATTCCCTACACCTAAACACCTGTCCAGTAGAGACACTCATCACTGTTTTACTCTGCCAGATGTAATCAAATGCCGTACATCTCCCACACTTAAATAAGCCCACCACAGGTTGGTCTAAGCAGGTGTGCGATTGTCTCAGTGGCTCAAGATAGCTATGTACCAATCTGTCTTTCAGATTCCTACCTCGCCGGTAGGTAATCTGGGGTCGTGACAGAATCCTATCAGCAAGATCAATATCAGCCTGAAGGATCCTCCAATGATGCGCCAAAATAGAGGAAACTTCACGATTTTTAGCATAAAAGGTGCCTATGATCCTAGTCTGCTGGGTATCCCTAGACCTAACTCGTGATACTAAAAGGGAGGTCCTAGATGTACTGTTGGCTCTCTCAAAAGCATGATTGATGACCAAAGATGGAAAACTTCTATCTTTGAACTTCTCCCCTAGCTCGCTTGATTGTCTCAGGAAATCAGTAGCACCTGAACAGTTCCTCCGCACCCTCAAAAACTGACCAACCGTAATCCCTCTTTTGAGGCTCATCGGGTGGCAACCTTTCCAATGTAGAAAATTATTGGTCGCTGTCTTCTTTCTAAAAACTGTTGTGTTTAAAGTACCATCACTCTGTATAAAAATCCTGAGATCCAGGAAAGATAAAGTATTCTCATAGATCTCAGATGTAAATCTAAGGCCCAACTGATTCTCATTTAGAGCTGTTACAAACTCATGAAATTCATCCTTAGTCCCATGTCACAATATCAATATGTCGTCAATATAACAAATTCATAAATCAATTAAAGATGTCCAATACAAATGCACCTCAGAAAAAACTATGGTTTCTTCCCACCAGACGAGGTACAGGTTAGCTGATGTGGGGGCCACAGGGCTCTCCATTGCTGTACCCCTCAGCTGGTTGAAGGTCACCCCCTCAAACACAAAGATGTTCTTCTCCAACACAAACCTGAGAAGTTTGAGTATCAGGTCATTACAGTGGCCTAACTAGGAATGGCTGGGCCCCAAGGCGAATATTTGACATGCCCCCAACCCCCCCGGACCGCCCCCTCCAAACCCCCCACACAAACTGCATTCCTGCGCACACTATTATGCCCCATAGTGGCCTCTGAACACAGTATTATGCCCCATAGTGGCCCCTGCACACAATATTATGCCCCATAATGGCCCCTGCACACAGTATTATGCAGCATAGTGGCCCCTGCACACAGTATTATGCCCCATAGTGGCCCCTGCACACAGTATTATGCCCCATAGTGGCCCCTACACACAGTATTATGCCCCATTGTGGACCACCCATGAACAATTATTATACTCTGGGGTCTTTTCAGACCCCAGAGTATAATGATTGGAGACCCAGGGGAGGATACAAACATAAAAAACAATGCTACTTACCTCTTCCTCGCTCCGGTGCACTCCCATTCGCTACTTCGGCCATCTTCAATGTTGGACAGATCTCGTGTGAGCCAGGCCGGCTTTGCAACACATAATGACGTCGGCTGACGTCTGGGACGTCACCAAACAGGCCCGAAGCCTGCTGGAGTGCCGGAGAGGTAAGTTATAATGTCTAAAGTATTCTCATGGATCTCAGATGTAAATCTAAGGCCCAACTGATTCTCATTTAGAGCCGTTGCAAACTCATGAAATTCATCCTTAGTCCCATGCGACAATATCAATATGTCGTCAATATAACGAATCCTTAAATCAATTAAAGATGTCCAATACAAATGCACCTCAGAAAAAACTATGGTTTCTTCCCACCAGCCAAGGTACAGGTTAGCTGATGTGGGGCTCACAGGGCTCTCCATTGCTGTACCCCTCAGCTGGTGGAAGGTCACCCCCTCAAACACAAAGATGTTCTTCTCCAACACAAACCTGAGAAGTTTGAGTATCAGGTCATTAAAGTGGAGTAACTAGGAATGGCTGGGCCCCAAGGTGAACATTTGACATGACCCCCCCCCCCCGAACCGCCGCCTCCAGCCCCCGGACCGCTCCCTCCAACCCCCCCACACAAACCGCATTCCTGTGCACACTATTATGCCCCATAGTGGCCCCTGCACACAGTATTATGCCCCATAGTGGCCCCTGAACACAGTATTATGCCCCATAGTGTCCTCTGCACACAGTATAATGCCCCATAGTGGCCCTTGCACACAGTATTATGCCCCATAGTGGCCCCTGCACACAGTATTATGCCCCATAGTGGCCCCTGCACACATTATTATGCAGCATAGTGGCCCCTGAACACAGTAGTATGCCCCATTGTGGACCACCCTTGAACAATTATTATACTCTGGGGTCTTTCCAGACCCCAGAATATAATGATCGGAGACCCAGGGGAGGATACAAACATAAAAAACAATGCTACTTACCTCTTCCTCGCTCCGGTGCACTCCCATTCGCTACTTCGGCCATCTTCAATGTTGGACAGATCTCGTGTGAGCCAGGCCGGCGTTGCAACACATAATGACGTCGGCTGACGTCTGGGATGTCACCAAACAGGCCCGAAGCCTGCTGCAGTGCCGGAGAGGTAAGTTATAATGTCTAAAGTATTCTCATGGATCTCAGATGTAAATCTAAGGCCCAACTGATTCTCATTTAGAGCCGTTACAAACTCATGAAATTCATCCTTAGTCCCATGCGACAATATCAATATGTCGTCAATATAACGAATCCTTAAATCAATTAAAGATGTCCAATACAAATGCACCTCAGAAAAAACTATGGTTTCTTCCCACCAGCCGAGGTACAGGTTAGCTGATGTGGGGGCCACAGGGCTCTCCATTGCTGTACTCCTCAGCTGGTGGAAGGTCACCCCCTCAAACACAAAGATGTTCTTCTCCAACACAAACCTGAGAAGTTTGAGTATCAGGTCATTAAAGTGGAGTAACTAGGAATGGCTGGGCCCCAAGGCGAACATTTGACATGGCCCCCCCCACTGAACCGCCGTCCCCAACCCCCCCGGACCGCCCCCCTCCAACCCCCCCCACACAAACCGCATTCCTGCGCACACTATTATGCCCCATAGTGGCCCCTACACACAGTATTATGCCCCATAGTGGCCCCTGAACACAGTATTATGCCCCATAGTGTCCTCTGCACACAGTATAATGCCCCATAGTGGCCCTTGCACACAGTATTATTCCCCATAGTGGCCCCTGCACACAGTATTATGCCCCATAGTGGCCCCTGCACACATTATTATGCAGCATAGTGGCCCCTGAACACAGTAGTATGCCCCATTGTGGACCACCCATGAACAATTATTATACTCTGGGGTCTTTCCAGACCCCAGAATATAATGATCGGAGACCCAGGGGAGGATACAAACATAAAAACCAATGCTACTTACCTCTTCCTCGCTCCGGTGCACTCCCGTGCGCTACTTCGGCAATCTTCAATGTTGGACAGATCTCGTGTGAGCCAGGTCGGCATCGCGACGCATAATGACGTCAGCTAACGTCTGGGATGTCACCAAACAGGCCCGAAGCCAGCTGGAGTGCCGGAGAAGTAAATTATAATATTTTTTATGTTCCCTCACCTCCCCTGGGCCCCCGATCGTTATACTCCGAGGTCTAAAAAGACAATGGAGTATAATGTTAGAAGTGTTTGTGCGGTTCGCTGTAGCAGCTGCCACAGGGCTCAGGGCCCCTTAATGTCCCGGGCCCCTTAATGTCCCGGGCCCTGTGGCAGCCGCTACCACTGCTACCCCAGTATTTACGCCCCTGGGTCATTATGAGGTTGCATAGGTGTACCTCGGGACTTCAGGAAGTATTCAGTGGCAGCACAGCCTTGATCGTGGAGAATAAATGAATATAACGCTTCCATGTCAAGGCTAGCCAAATAAATCCCATCCTCTAAGGTAATACCCTCCAACTTATTGAGGACATCCATGGTATCCCTTGTGTATGAACTCAACCCCAAAACAAATGGACACAAAATAGTGTCCAAATAAACGCTGATATTTTGGGCGAGTCTGAAATTGTTGAGTACACCCCTGGAGGTACGGCCATAACACTGTGTATCATGAAGGATGTTCATGCAGATCTTCACATACTCTTCTCTATCTAATATAGCAGTGTTACCACCCTTATCTGAGGGTTTAATAACAATATTATAATCCCGTTATCTCCTGCTTTGTTCCTGCCTTAAAGGTTGGACTTTGGGGAGACATTTCCGGATGATGCTGGAGGTGAGGGTCGGCTTCCTGGTGCGGGTTATGGCTCACAGCCGTGCCCCTGTTGGGTGTGGCTTTGGTCCAGCCGCGTGATTGGTTGTCGTCTCCCCTATCCACGTCGGTCCTGCAGATTGGACGCTTAGCTCTTTGAGAAGGGAGGAGCTTTGAGTATAAAAAGGTGGATTAGGAGCATTTCATTACCGCTGTTATCAAGGGCGGTCACTCTATACCACCACATACTATAGTGTTCTGTATTTATTCTGTATTTATCATTGACTAGTGACAACACTTTGGTATTGTGCTTTTAATCCTTATTGTGATCCCTGATGAATTTTTAATCAAAAGGAAATGTGTAGGGTCTTTTGTGACAGCTTAGGAGGGGGGTGACTCTCTCCCATTGTATGATCTGGACTGCCTGGAGTGTTTTAAGCACTGTTGGCGTGGCGTTAGGCCAGTAACCTCAGTGCTTATCTCTCCATATGGTTTTTAGGCTGCTTACCAGTCTAGTGCACTGGCGATTTGAGTCCCTCTCATGTATTGTTAACAGGGAGATCAGCTGATAGACAGGGTCAGTTTAAATCTAGCTGTCTATTTATGCAGCTATTGGCAGTTTGACAGTTATATGTCAGGCCCTGTATACTGATGCCTCCGCTGATTCTTTATCTATTTTAAACAGAAGCATAGTATCTTTTTCTTTATTAAAAGTTATGTTTTATTTTTACATCGCTATTTCTACATGGATTGAGCCTGTTGGCCTTTTTTGTCTGTGAGCTACTTTTGAATTTGGTAATGTCATAATGTTTTTTTTTTTCCTTTAGCATAATAATAAAAATATTTTTGTAGTTCTGCATACCTTACAAGTTTATAAGTAGTGTTTTGTTAACCAATGTGCCCTTTAATTCTTTTGCAAACAAATATTTTATATACTCACACGGTATAATTGTGTTATGCTCACATAGTAATGTTGCCTAGTGGTTCCCACACTGTATAATGTTCTCCTTGTAGTGTAAAACACTGATATGCCGAGCATACATGTTTAAAATTCCAAATATTCGGGGGGGCGTGGCTAGCGCGCGACATGGACGGTCGCATGTGAGCGGAGCTCCGGCTAGAGCCGCTCATCCATCCTGAAATCCATCCTTGCTTACCGGTGCCCGGGTTCGCTGTCCGCTGGAACGCACTTCTGAGGCCCTCCTCCTGGTTCCAGAGCTCCCGTTCTGCCGGTGTCCTTCTCCGTTGGGTAGTAGTCGGTGATCGCTACACGTGGCCGGCGGCCATACACTCCCACCGCCGCTGCCGGAGCCGCTCTGTCCCGCGCT
>CAMRHE010001980.1:0-16400 GCA_947044405.1 Leptodactylus fallax | reverse complement strand
ATTACATCTGCAAGTCGCTTGGGGAATGTCTCTTTCAGTTTTGCACATCGAGAGACTGAAATTCTTGCCCATTCTTCCTTGGAAAACAGCTGGAGCTCAGTGAGGTTGGATGGAGAGGGTTTGTGAACAGCAGTTTTCAGCTCTTTCCACAGATTCTCGATTGGATTCAGGTCTGGACTTTGACTTGGCCAATCTAACACCTGGATACGTTTATTTGTGAACCATTCCATTGTAGATTTTGCTTTATGTTTGAGATCATTGTCTTGTTGGAAGATAAATCTCCGTCCCAGTCTCAGGACTTTTGTAGACTCCAACAGGTTTTCTTCCAGAATGGTCCTGTATTTGGCTCCATCATCTTCCCATCAATTTTAACCATCTTCCCTGTCCCTGCTGAAGAAAAGCAGGCCCAAACCATGATGCTGCCACCACCATGTGTGACAGTGGGGATGGTGTGTTCAGGGTGATGAGCTGTGTTGCTTTTATGCCAAACATATCGTTTTGCATTGTGGCCAAAAAGTTGGATTTTGGTTTCATCTGACCAGAGCACCTTCTTCCACATGCTTGATGTGTCTCCCAGGTGGCTTGTGGCAAACTTTAAACGAGACTTTTTATGGATATCTTTGAGAAATGGCTTTCTTCTTGCCACTCTTCCATAAAGGCCAGATTTGTGCAGTGTACGACTGATTGTTGTCCTATGGACAGACTCTCCCACCTCAGCTGTAGATCTCTGCAGTTCATCCAGAGTGATCATGGTCCTCTTGGCTGCATCTCTGATCCGCCTTCGCCTTGTTTGAGATGAAAGTTTAGAGGGACGGCTGGGTCTTGCTATATTTGCAGTGGTCTGATACTCCTTCCATTTCAATATGATCGCTTGCACAGTGCTCCTTGGGATGTTTAAAGTTTGGGAAATCTTTTTGTATCCAAATCCGGCTTTAAACTTCTCCACAACAGTATCACGGACCTGCTTGGTGTGTTCCTTGGTCTTCATGATGCTCTCTGCGCTTTAAACAGAACCCTGAGACTATCACAGAGCAGGTGCATTTATACGGAGACTTGATTACACACAGGTGGATTATATTTATCATCATCAGTCATTTAGGACAACATTGGATCATTCAGAGATCCTCACTGAACTTCTGGAGTGAGTTTGCTGCACTGAAAGTAAAGGGGCCGAATAATATTGCACGCCCCACTTTTTAGTTTTTTATTTTTTACAAAAGTTTAAAATAACCAATAAATTTCGTTCCACTTCACAATTGTGTCCCATTTGTTGTTGATTCTTCACCAAAAAATTTAAATTTTATATCTTTATGTTTGAAGCCTGAAATGTGGCAAAAGGTTGAAAGGTTCAAGGGGGCCGAATACTTTCGCAAGGCACTGTAGCTCCCATTTTATATATCTCATATATATACAGTGCTGTCCAAAAGTATTGGCACCCCTGCAATTCTGTCAGATAATACTCAATTTCTTCCAGAAAATGATTGCAATCACAAATGCTTTGGTAATAATATCTTCATTTATTTTGCTTGCAGTGAAAAAACACAAAAGAGAATGAAAAAAAAAGTCAAATCATTGATCATTTTACACAAGACTCCAAAAATGGGCCGGACAAAAGTATTGGCACCCTCAGCCTAATACTTGGTAGCACAACCTTTAGACAAAATAACTGCGAACAACCGCTTCCAGTAACCATCAATGAGTTTCTTACAATGCTCTGCTGGAATTTTAGACCATTCTTCTTTGGCAAATTTCTCTAGGTCCCTGAGATTTGAAGGGTGCCTTCTCCAAACTGCCATTTTGAGATCTCGCCACAGGTGTTCTATGGGATTCAGGTCTGGACTCATTGCTGGCCACTTTAGAAGTCTCCAGTGCTTTCTCTTCAACCATTTTCTAGTGCTTTTTGAAGTGTGTTTTGGGTCATTGTCCTGCTGGAAGACCCATGACCTCTGAGGGAGACCCAGCTTTCTCACACTGGGCCCTACATTATGCTGCAAAATTTGTTGGTAGTCTTCAGACTTCATAATGCCATGCACACGGTCAAGCAGTCCAGTGCCAGAGGCAGCAAAGCAACCCCAAAACATCAGGGAATCTCCGCCATGTTTGACTGTAGGGACCATGTTCTTTTCTTTGAAGGCCTCTTTTTTTTCCCTGTAAACTCTATGTTGATGCCTTTTCCCAAAAAGCTCTACTTTTGTCTTATCTGACCAGAGAACATTCTTCCAAAAAGTTTTTGGCTTTCTCAGGTAAGTTTTGGCAAACTCCAGCCTGGCTTTTTTATGTCTCTGGGTCAGAAGTGGGGTCTTCCTGGATATCCTACCATAGAGTCCCTTTTCATTCAGACGCCGACGGATAGTACGGGTTGACACTGTTGTACCCTCGGACTGCAGGGCAGCTAGAACTTGTTTGGATGTTAGTCGAGGTTCTTTAGCCACCATCCTCACAATCTTTCGTTGAAATCTCTTGTCAATTTTTCTTTTCCGTACACATCTAGGGAGGTTAGCCACAGTGCCATGGGCTTTAAACTTCTTGATGACACTGCGCACGGTAGACACAGGAACATTCAGGTCTTTGGAGATGGACTTGTAGCCTTGAGATTGCTCATGCTTCCTCACAATTTTGCTTCTCAAGTCCTCAGACAGTTCTTTGGTCTTCTTTCTTTTCTCCATGCTCAATGTGGTACACACAAGGACACAGGACAGAGGTTGAGTCAACTTTAATCCATTTCAACTGGCTGCAAGTGTGATTTAGTTATTGCCACCACCTGTTATGTGCCACAGGTAAGTAACAGGTGCTGTTAATTACACTACTTAGAGAAGCATCACATGATTTTTCAAAGGGTGCCAATACTTTTGTCCACCCCCTTTTTTATGTTTGGTGTGGAATTATATCCAATTTGGCTTTTTGACAATTCTTTTTGTGGTTTTCCATTGAAGACAAATTAAATGAAGATATTATTACCAAAGCATTTGTGATTGCAATCATTTTCTGGAAGAAATTGAGTATTATCTGACAGAATTGCAGGGGTGCCAATACTTTTGGCCAGCACTGTATATATTTATATAATATATATATATATATATATATATATATATATATATATATATACAGTACAGACCAAAAGTTTGGACACACCTTCTCATTCCAAGAGTTTTCTGTATTTTCATGACTATAAAAATTGTAGATTCACACTGAAGGCATCAAAACTATGAATTAACACATGTGGAATTACATACTTAACAAAAAAGTGTGAAACAACTGAAAATATGTCTCATATTCTAGGTTCTTCAAAGTAGCCACCTTTTGCTTTGATTACTGCTTTGCATACTCTTGGCATTCTCTTGATGAGCTTCAAGAGGTATATATCACAAGGCATTATGGGAAAGGAGCTGGGAGCTCATGTGCCCTCTGTTGGATGTAACAGATCCTCAATTTTCTTTTGACTCACCGAGTCTTGAGACAGCAAAAGGGATTTTAGCCAAGCCAGTTTCACTTATCTGCATACAGCGCCGTTTCGGGAAAAGGGCGAAAGGCAACTCAAAACTCTACACACCTTAACTGGTGCTCTCCTCAAGGAGAGATGTCCCTGTCCTTCAAGAGGTAGTCACCTGAAATGGTTTTCACTTCACAGGTGTGCCCTGTCAGGTTTAATAAGTGGGATTTCTTGCCTTATAAATAGGGTTGGGACCATCAGTTGTGTTGTTCAGAAGTCAGGTGGATACACAGCTGATAGTCCTACTGAATGGAGTGTTAGAATTTGTATTATGGCAAGAAAAAAGCAGCTAAGTAAAGAAAAACGAGTGGCCATCATTACTTTAAGAAATGAAGGTCAGTCAGTCCGAAAAATTGGGAAAACTTTGAAAGTGTCCCCAAGTGCAGTGGCCAAAACCATCAAGCGCTACAAAGAAACTGGCTCACATGAGGACCGCCCTAGGAAAGGAAGACCAAGAGTCACCTCTGCTGCGGAGGATAAGCTCAGTTGTCGGGTCCGAGTCACCAGCCTCAGAAATCGCAGGTTAACAGCAGCTCAGATTAGAGACCAGGTCAATGCCACACAGAGTTCTAGCAGCAGACACATCTCTACAACAACTGTTAAGAGGAGACTGTGTGCAGCAGGCCTTCATGGTAAAATAGCTGCTAGGAAACCACTGCTAAGGACAGGCAACAAGCACAAGAGACTTGTTTGGGCTAAAGAACACAAGGAATGGACATTAGACCTGTGGAAATCTGTGCTTTGGTCTGGTGAGTCCAAATTTGAGATCTTTGGTTCCAACCACCGTGTCTTTGTGCGACGCAGAAAAGGTGAACGAATGGACTCTACATGCCTGGTTCCCACCGTGAAGCATGGAGGAGGAGGTGTGATGGTGTGGGGTGCTTTGCTGGTGACACTGTTGGGGATTTATTCAAAATTGAAGGAATACTGAACCAGCATGGTTACCACGGCATCTTGCAGCGGCATGCTATTCCATCCGGTTTGTGTTTAGTTGGTCCATCATTTATTTTTCAACAGGACAATGACCCCAAACACACCTCCAGACTGTGTAAGGGCTATTTGACCAAGAAGGAGAGTGATGGGGTGCTTCGCCAGATGACCTGGCCTCCACAGTCAACAGACCTGAACCCAATCGAGATGGTTTGGGGTGAGCTGGACCGCAGAGTGAAGGCAAAAGGGCCAACAAGTGCTAAGCATCTCTGGGAACTCCTTCAAGACTGTTGGAAGACCATTTCAGGTGACTACCTCTTGAAGCTCATCAAGAGAATGCCAAGAGTGTGCAAAGCAGTAATCAAAGCAAAAGGTGGCTACTTTGAAGAACCTCGAATATAAGACATATTTTCAGTTGTTTCACACTTTTTTGTTAAGTATATAATTCCACATGTGTTAATTCATAGTTTTGATGCCTTCAGTGTGAATCTACAATTTTTATAGTCATGAAAATACAGAAAACTCTTGGAATGAGAAGGTGTGTCCAAACTTTTGGTCTGTACTATATATCTACAGTGCTGGCCAAAAGTATTGGCACCCCTGCAATTCTGTCAGATAATACTCAATTTCTTCCAAAAAATGATTGCAATCACAAATGCTTTGGTAATAATATCTTCATTTATTTTGCTTGCAGTGAAAAAACACAAAAGAGAATGAAAAAAAAGTCAAATCATTGATCATTTTACACAAAACTCCAAAAATGGGCCGGACAAAAATATTGGCACCCTCAGCCTAATACTTGGTAGCACAACCTTTAGACAAAATAACTGCGAACAACCGCTTCCGGTAACCATCAATGAGTTTCTTACAATGCTCTGCTGGAATTTTAGACCATTCTTCTTTGGCAAATTTCTCCAGGTCCCTGAGATTTGAAGGGCGCCTTCTCCAAACTGCCATTTTGAGATCTCTCCACAGGTGTTCTATGGGATTCAGGTCTGGACTCATTGCTGGCCACTTTAGAAGTCTCCAGTGCTTTCTCTTCAACCATTTTCTAGTGCTTTTTGAAGTGTGTTTTGGGTCATTGTCCTGCTGGAAGACCCATGACCTCTGAGGGAGACCCAGCTTTCTCACATTGGGCCCTACATTATGCTGCAAAATTTGTTGGTAGTCTTCAGACTTCATAATGCCATGCACATGGTCAAGCAGTCCAGTGCCAGAGGCAGCAAAGCAACCCCAAAACATCAGGGAATCTCCGCCATGTTTGAATGTAGGGACCATGTTCTTTTCTTTGAAGGTCTCTTTTTTTTTTCCTGTAAACTCTATGTTGATGCCTTTTCCCAAAAAGCTCTACTTTTGTCTCATCTGACCAGAGAACATTCTTCCAAAAAGTTTTTGGCTTTCTCAGGTAAGTTTTGGCAAACTCCAGCCTGGCTTTTTTATGTCTCTGGGTCAGAAGTAGGGTCTTCCTGGGTATCCTACCATAGAGTCCCTTTTCATTCAGACGCCGAAGGGGGGTGACACTGGGTTGACACTGTTGTACCCTCGGACTGCAGGGCAGCTAGAACTTGTTTGGATGTTAGTCGAGGTTCTTTAGCCACCATCCGCACAATCTTTCGTTGAAATCTCTCGTCAATTTTTCTTTTCCGTCCACATCTAGGTAGGTTAGCCACAGTGCCATGGGCTTTAAACTTCTTGATGACACTGCGCACGGTAGACACAGGAACATTCAGGTCTTTGGAGATGGACTTGTAGCCTTGAGATTGCTCATGCTTCCTCACAATTTTGCTTCTCAAGTCCTCAGACAGTTCTTTGGTCTTCTTTCTTTTCTCCATGCTCAATGTGGTACACACAAGGACACAGGACAGAGGTTGAGTCAACTTTAATCCATTTCAACTGGCTGCAAGTGTGATTTAATTATTGCCACCACCTGTTATGTGCCACAGGTAAGTAACAGGTGCTGTTAATTACATAAATTAGAGAAGCATCACATGATTTTTCAAAGGGTGCCAATACTTTTGTCCACCCCCTTTTTTATGTTTGGTGTGGAATTATATCCAATTTGGCTTTTTGACAATTCTTTTTGTGGTTTTCCATTGACGACAAATTAAATGAAGATATTATTACCAAAGCATTTGTGATTGCAATCATTTTCTGGAAGAAATTGAGTATTATCTGACAGAATTGCAGGGGTGCCAATACTTTTGGCCAGCACTGTAGATATATATATGAGTTTCTGTCTGTTCTTTATGCACGACCAAACGACGGGTCCAATCCTCACCAAATTTGGCACACAGGTACATCAGGTGTCGGGAAGATTTTAGACCAGGTCTCAGCTCTCTAGGACGTATCTTTCCTGACATACAGTATTCCCCAAAAAATGAGCTGCATTAGCCAATACAAGCCTGCACTCATATTCCAACTGCCATACACACGGTCACATGTCCCTTATCAGCTAATAGAAGCTCGCAGGCGCTTAGTCTCCATAGGCAAACAGCTTTACACCAGGTTTCCATAGCAACCAAGCTATTAATGACCTGTATTAGTCAATACCAGTTTGCAGGTCCTTAAATATTCAGTCATATAACGTGTATCAGCCAATATAAGTTCACATTTCATTTACCAGGTTTCCATAGCAACACAGCCATAAATAGACTGTACCTATACTAGACTGCCATACTGGATGTCAAGTGCAAAACTGGCCAATTCTTATGGGGCCACTAAACAAACAAAAAATGAAATATACCCATGCGAAGCCGGGTCCTTCTGCTAGTATATTTATAAGCAGGAACTATTATTACCGGTAATAAAGGGGCTATTTATAAGGAGGATCTATTGTTAATAAGGCTAGGGGAACTATTATATGGGGGGAGGGATTTATAAGTAGGAACTATTAATAATAAGGCCAGTTGGGGAGCTACTATTAATAAGGGGTACTATATATATATATATATATATATATATATATATATATTGTGACAGGACCAGGGGCAAAGTGGTAGGAGTATACATTTCTCCCAGGTTCCTGTCATATGCCTTCTAAAATCATAAAATCACCTGGGAAAGCTTGCAATAAGAAAGTTGTGTTCCTTGCTTTGCTGGAGGGTTTTACCAAAACACTGGTAAAATGTCTGGCTGCTGGAGTATGGAGAAATGGGTGTGTCTCCACTCCATTAAGCCACTTTAGGTTTTGGGATGAATGGGGTTAATGCCTTGTTGAAGTATACATCTATAAAGGCAGACAGCGCACAGGTATTTGGCTGTCTCTGCTCCTGGGAAACCACTGTGAGTTTAAACTGCTGTGAATTGTGTTTAGGGAGCTGTGCAGTAGGCCCAGCTCTCAGTAATTAGGTACCTGTATTATAGGTAGTACCCGGATGGCTAGGATTTTATTTTGTATTGTTTTGTTTTCCTTAAACCACTAATAAAACTAGTTGCGGCCAGTTGCACCATACTTGACTGGACTGGACTCTAATTGCTGTACTAAATGCCGTTAATCCTCCGTTAATGGTGGAGGATGCGGACACAAAAATCCAGCAAGTTGTATGTCGTGCGTTAAGTCTGTGGCTCCTGCAAAACCAGACCCTGCAAGCATGGAGGAGGTGGTTAAACAGCTGATCCAGGCTAATATTCAGCTGCAACAAGCAAATGTTAACCAGCGAGAGACTAATGCCAACCAAAATGAGACCAACCGTCTGCTCATAGAGTCCACACAAACGGCCTTCAGAAAACAGCAGGGGATTAATAAAAGTCTGCTGGAGCAGATAAAGTTGCTGGCAGAAAGGACTCAAGTCCAAGCGCAAAGTGTCACTCCTGGAAGGTAAGTACAAGCTTCTCTACAAAAGATGACCCCAGAGGATGATATGGAAGCATTCCTCACCATTTTTGAAAGAGCCGCTGAGAGGGAAACACTTCCAGCTGACCAGTGGGTGGATACAGTTGCTCCATTTCTCAGTGGAGAGTTCCAGAAAGTCTACTTTGAGTTAAGTGAGCAAGATGCCATACAGTACCACAAACTGAAGGCGGAAATCCTTGCTCGCTTAGGTGTTACCCCTGCTGTCAGAGCCCAGTGGGTACATCTGGAAGTTCCAGATGGGTAAACCTGTGAGGTCACAAATGTACAACCTATTTCACCTGGCTAAAAAGTGGTTACAGGCAGAATTTTCTATCGCTGCTCAGGTGGTGGAAAGAGTCATCCTGGACGATTTGTTTGAGCCTTGCCAGTACAGATATAGCGCTGTGTAGGACAAACAGAGTTGAAGGATGTGAACCAGCTAGTTGCCCTGGTAGAGCGTTATCTGAATATGGAGGAATATCTTCAAGACCATTCTTCTGCTCGGCCAGGCCCAAGGAACCAGAAGTAGATACCTGAACCTGAAAAGGGTAAGACTGTTCCTAATATAAAGGGGATGAAGGAGGTACGTAGAGTAGGAACTGGCTGAGAACTATTAACCAGGAACTCTAGGCCAATTCGCCCCAAAAGTGCCTTTGAACATTACTTGCTGGCGTTGTCACGGACTGGGCCATGTTGCTGCCAATTGTCCACTGGTGGAGGAGCCTATGCAGTGTGATGTTGGGCTGAGGATGTCCCTGTTTGCTAGTCCTGCCTACTCTGCCTCGCTCTCTCAAAGCATAGAGAGATAAACTTGTATTGTGACTGTTGAAGGACGCTCTTCTAATGCTTTGTTGGACTCTGGTAGTCTAGTGACTCTTGTGAATGCCAGTCTGGTTGACACCAGGAAATTACAACACAGGCAGATGGGAGTCATTTGCATACATGGACATACAAACGATTACCCCACTGCCATATTGTCTTTTGAGACTCCATGTGGAAAAATTACTCATGAAGTTGAAGTTGTAAAGACTTTACTGCATAATGTCATTCTAGGATGTGACTTGCCTTTGTTTTGGCAGTTGTGGGAAATGATGGAGAAATGTGTAAATGTATCTGTTATTGATCCAATTCCCTTGGGAGAACCTGACCAGGTACAAACCGTAGGTGTATCTCTGGGTGAGAATGAGACCTTTCCTGTAGAGGTTTTTGCAGGGGATGTCGAAGAAGACACTCCTGAAATTGGTCTCTCTGATTTGCCAGTCTCCAGTGATAACTTTGGGACTGCTCAACTCAAGGACCCTACATTAGCCCCTTCTCGGGAAAATATCAAAGTGATAGATGGGGTAGCCCAAGAATCTGGTGCAGAGAAAATATTCCCACATTTTGCAATAGAAAATGAATTATTGTATAGAGTCAATGTGGTTGGTGGACGGGTTGTAGAGCAACTTGTAGTCCCTAAATCACATCGCCGAAGGGTGATGGATCTTGCTCACTCCCATGTTAGGGGGACATTTGGCCTATGAAAAAACAAAAGATCTCATCCTGCAAAGATTTTACTGGCCAGGTATACATAAAGAGGTGAAAGAATACTGTGAGTCCTGTCCACTATGTCAGTTGCACAACCCGGTGTCAAACTTTAGGAGCCCTTTAGTGCCTCTGCCGATTATTGAAACTCCCTTTGAGAGGATTGCAATGGATCTGGTAGGACCTCTTGTTAAGTCTGCTAGAGGTCACCAGCATATTCTGGTTGTTGTGGATTATGCTACCCACCACCCAGAAGCAAACCCTTTAAGGAAAGTTTCAGCAAAAAACATAGCAAAAGAACTGTATCTTATGTTTTCCAGAATAGGGTTACCTAAAGAAATACTTACAGATCAGGGGACACCCTTTATGTCCAAGGTCACAAAAGAGTTGTGTAAACTGTTGAAGATAACGCATTTACGTACATCAGTTTACCATCCTCAGAATGACGGGTTGGTCGAAAGGTTCAACAAAACCATAAAAGGGATGCTTAAATAAGTGGTGGCGCAGGATGAGACAGACTGGGATTAACTCTTACCCTATCTGATGTTTGCTGTAAGGGAAGTACCTCAGGCCTCTACAGGGGTTTCTCCTTTTGAACTAGTGTATAGTCGACATCCCCATGGTCTTTTGGATATTGATAAAGAGACCTACCCCATGCAGAAGTGTGATTGACCATATTGCCCACATGATAGAATTGAAAAAGTGATCCCTATTGTAAAGGAACACTTACAGCAAGCTCAGGAGAATCAGTCCCGGGTTTATAACAGGTCCGCTAAAGTAAGGAACTTCAACCCTGGTGACAGGGTTTTGGTACTTGTTCCTACAGTAGAAAGCAAATTCTTGGCTAAATGGCAAGGGCCATATGAAATTGTGGAGAAGGTTGCCGATGTAAATTAGAGAGTACATCAGCCAGGTAAATGGAAGCCTTACCAAATCTATCAAGTAAACTTAATCAAAGCTTGGAAGGACCGCGAGGTGTTGTTAGCGGTCAACAATACATGTAAAGGGTATGGTGTCTCTGGGATACCTCAGGTTAACATTCCAGAAACTTTGGCTGGTTCACAAACTCACAAGATAAAGACTTTGTGCAGCACAACAGTGATGTATTCTCTGAACTGCCAGGCTGAACCCACCTGATCAAACATGACATTGTGAAGGATCATAATGAACTTTTTATAATTTTATACTTTTATATCTGTTTTATATTTTCATATCTGCTTAAGGTGTACTGTGTGTAAAAAAAAACAAAACATTGTTATCCTTAAAGTTAAATATTAGATGTGGTTGTTTATGCTTGAAACTGAGTGTGATGTAATGTTACACTACCAAATAGTGTCTGCATACCAAAGTGAGAATCTTTTGTGTCCAAGAAGACATGTGCTTGACTTGCTGCCAGAAGACACCTCCCTGGATCACAGTGCAACATAGGAGATGGCTGACCATATACGGAACTGCTTATATCTGTTATCTATGCATTCAAGATATACTACACCAATTAGGATAGAACATGAGGACTTACGTTGCTATGTTAACCCTTTCCTATATTTGCTGCTATATGAACTTATGCTGTCTTAATAAAGTTTCAGTGTGCGTCCCTGTATTCGGCTAAGAAAGAGGGTTCATACAAGCTCTGTGTCTGGTGTCTATCTCTCGCCGCTAGCACTTAGCTCATATCAATTAGGACAACGACAGATACCTGGGGTACCTTGTCATCAGGACCACAAAGGGTGTCATGACCTTATCAACATCATAACAGAACCGGGTGTCAGAGTGAACCAAAAGCTATACAGGGTTCCTGAGGCGAGGCACAAAGCTATTGCAGAAGAAGTGCAAATGATGCTTAATCTAGGGGTTATCGAGGAGTCACATAGTGATTGGTCTAGTCCTATAGTGCTAATACCAAAACCAGATGGCACCATACGATTTTGTATTGACTTCAGAAAGTTGAATGCAGTGTCAAAATTTGATGTTTATCCAATCCCTCGAGTGGATGAGCTCATTGATAGGTTGGGTAATGGCTGATATTTCACTACTTTGGATTTGACGAAGGGCTACTGGCAAGTGCCATTAACAGAGAAGGCCAAAGAGAAAATTGCCTTTAGCACCCCAGATGGTCATTTTCAGTACGTAGTTCTTCCCTTTGGTCTGCATGGGGCTCCAGCCACGTTCCAAAGGCTGATGGACAGAATTTTAAAACCCCATCGATAATATGCAGCTGACTATCTGGACGATGTAATAATACATAGCCCAGATTGGGAAAGTCATCTACCCAGAGTTCAAGCTGTCCTGGATTCTATTAGGGAAGTGGGTTTGACAGAAAATCTCAAAAAATGTACCATTGGGCAAGAAGAGGCAAAGTACTTGGGGTACACAATTGGACAAGGCCTTATTAAGCCTCAAATAAACAAGATTGAGGCCATTCAGAACTGGCCTAGGACAGTAAACAAGAAACAGGTCAGGGCATTTTTGGGCCTAACTGGTTACTATAGGTGGTTTATTGAAAACTTTGCCAGTATTGCTGCCCCCTTGTCTGACCTTACAAAATGTAAGGATTCAGTCATGGTCAAATGGACTGCTGAAGCCGAGCAGGCCTTCCACAGACTGAAGAAAGCTCTTTGTTCCCAGCTGGTGTTGATAACACCCGACTTCCAAAACAGTTTATTGTGCAGACTGATGCCTCTGATGTCGCCATAGGAGCGGTGATGTCACAAGTCAGGGGAGGGGAAGAGCATCCTGTAGTTTACCTGAGTAAGAAGCTGAATGAGCATGAGAAGAGATATGTCATTGTCGAGAAGGAATGCCTGGCGATCAAGTAGGCATTAGAAGCTCTCAGGTATTATCTGATAGGGAGAACATTCACACGCCTTACAGACCAGGCCCCACTTAAGTGAATGTCTCAAAACCGAGAGAAAAACAGGCGAGTGACCAGATGGTTTATGTCCTTACAGGACTTTAACTTTACGGTTGGGCATAGACCGGGCTGTCAGCTTGGAAATGCAGATGCCCTGTCTAGGACATATTGTTTGAGTACACAGAGTGTTCCGGCCCTGAGGTCGAAATGGGGGGAGGATATGTGACAGGACCAGAGGCAAAGTGGTAGAAGGAGTATATATTTCTCCTAGGTTCCTGTCATATTCCTTCTAAAAGCACCTGGGAAAAGAAAGTTGTGTTCCTTGCTGGAGGGTTTTACCGAAACCCTGGTAACAGGTCTGGCTGCTGGAGTAGGGAGAGTTGGGTGTGTCCACTCCATTCAGACACTTCGGATTTTGGGATGAATGGGGTTAATGCCTTGTTTCCTGAAGTGTGCATATATAAGGGCAGACAGCACACAGGTATACGGCTCTCTCACTGCTGAATATTGTGTTTAGGGAGCTGTGCAGTAGGCCCATCGCTCAGTAGTTGGGTACCTGTGTTATAGGCAGTAGCCGGAGGGCTAGGATTTTATTTTGTATAGTTTTGTTTTCCTTAAAACACTAATAAAACTGGTTGCGGCCAGTTGCCCCATACTTGGCTGGACTCTAATTGCTGTGCCAGAAAGTGCTCGTCTATCTGAGACGACGATCCCTGAGCTAATCCCGTTACTATATATATATAATTCTATATTTATTTGGAGGAACTATTATTATTAATAAGGTCAGAGGTAGATTATTATTAATAAGAGAGCCTTATATTAGTAAGGCTGGAGGAACTATTACTTATAAGGAGAACTATTAATAATAAGGCCGGGGGGAGAACTATTATTAATAAGGGGGACCTATGAATGAGAAGGTGGAGGGAACTATGATATATAAGGGGGGCTATTTATAAGAAGGAACTATTACTTATAAGGGGAAACTATTACTGATAAAGGGGGGGTATTATATATAAGGAGGTACTATTATTAGTAAGGTGGACTGATTTATAAGGGGGTGCTATAATAACTCATACAAAGGTGGTCATCTGTATTACATATGGGCAAAAAGGCGGTTGTTATTACTGGGGGCAGAAAAGGGTATTATATGACATCACTATTTTAAAGGGGTTTTCCAGTCGTAAACTGATTTTTGATACTGATGACCTGTCCACAGGATAGGACATCAGTATGTGATCTGTTGGGGTAAGACTAGCGGCCTCCATGTGCTGAAAGCTGCTAGTGGACAGGATGCAGCACCACTACTATCCAAGGAGTACAGCAGCGCCATCCACTGTATAGTGGTGGTTCTGGGTAATTGCAGCGCCACTCCTATTGCTTGAATAGGAGCAGTGCAGCACCTGGAAGCTGCTAGAACTGCTGATATGTGTGAAGTTGGGGTGTCGAACCCTGACAGATTACATACTGACATACCGATGAGCCGTCCTGTGGATAGATTATCAGGATAAGAAATGGGCTGGAAAAACCCTTTTACTGGATCTGATGCTTGTTTGGATAGAAGTATGTGCAGTGCACGAGTACTTCATGGAGGTAGTCGCCGTGTCAAGATAGTACACTATCTGGGCCTAGTATAGAGATATTAGTGGTCTTTATATGATGTGTTTTCTTTGGTAATTTTCTGTACAGTGGTAATAATTCTCCCCAGTATAGCGGCACACACACAGCGGTACACACACAGCGGTACACACATAGAGGTACACACATAGTGGCACACACATAGTGGTACACACACAGCGGTACACACATAATAATAGTCCTTTAATAGTCCCACAATGGGGAAATTCAGTGTGTTACAGCAGCAAAGATAAGCAGATACAAATACAAATACAACATGTACAGGAATGTTCCAAGGTAAGAGGCATTGCATTGACAGCAGACAGACAGATAGGGCGTAGCAGGGGGGGGGGGATTTAACAGGCAGAGAGATGTTTCAGTTCTCTGTGTGTAATGATCTCCGCTTAGGTCGCTGTTGGTTGTACAGCCTAACCGCGGTGGGGAGGAAAGACTTCCGATAGCGCTCCTTCTCACACCTAGGGTGGAGTAGTCGGTCACTGACAGTACTGCTCAGCGCGATCACAGTCTCATGCATGGGATGGGACTTCTTCTTCTGCATGGAGCTCACCACGGACAGTATCCTTCTGTCACCCACCACCTGCACTGGGTCCAGTGGGCTCCCCAGGACAGAGCTGGCCCTTCTAATCAGCTTGTCAAGTTTATTTCTGTCCCTGGTTGATATACTGCTCCCCCAGCAGGCCACTCCAAAGAAGATGGCTGATGCCACTACTGAGTTGAAGAAAGTACTAAGAAGTGCCCCCCAGATTCCAAAGGCTCTCAGCTTCCTAAGCAGGTAGAGCCTGCTGTGGCCCTTCCTGTACAGGGCCTCCATATGATCTGCCCAGTCCAGCTTATTATTAAGGAGTAAACCCAGGTACTTATAGGTGTTCACAATCTCGATGTCCGTCCCCAGGATGTCCACTGGTTTAGGAGGGCTTCTGCCTTTACGGAAGTCCACCACCATCTCCTTGGTCTTCCCCGCGTTAATCTTCAGGTGGTTCTGGTGGCACCAGTCCACAAAATCCTGGTTCAGTTCTCTGTACTCCCTGTCAGCATCATCTGTGATGAGACCCACTATTGCAGAGTCGTCAGAATACTTCTGTAGGTAGCAGCTAGATGAGTTGCACCTAAAATCTGCAGTGTACAGTGTGAAGAGGAATGGGGAAAGAACCGTACCCTGAGGTGCCCCCGTATTACAGATCACTGTACCTGACACACAGTCTTGGGCTCTCACGTATTGAGGTCGATTTGTGAGGTAGTCTAGGATCCAGTTGGAGAGGTGGTGGTCCACTCCAGCAAGGCCCAGCTTGTCCCTCAATAACCTGGGCTGTATGGTGTTAAAAGCACTGGAGAAATCAAAGAACATTATTCTCACCGTGTTCCGCGGTACACACACAGCGGTACACACATAGCGGTACACACATAGCGGGTACACACACAGCGGTACACACACAGCGGTACACACATAGCGGTACACACATAGCGGCACACACATAGTGGTACACAAGGGTACACACACAGCGGTACACACATAGCGGTACACACATAGCGGTACACACATAGCGGTACACACACAGCGGTACACACATAGCGGTACACACATAGCGGTACACACACAGCGGTACACACACACAAGCGGTACACACACAGCGGTACACACACAGCGGTACACACATAGCGGTACACACATAGCGGTACACACACTAGCGGTACACACATAGCGGTACACACACATAGCGGTACACACACAGCGGTACACAAATAGCGGTACACACATAGCGGTACACACACAGTGGTACACAAATAGCGTCACACACATAGTGGTACACACATAGCGGTACACACATAGTGGTACACACATAGCGGTACACAAATAACGGTACACACATAGTGCACATAGTGGTACACACACCGCGGTGCACACATAGCACATGGTGGTTTCACAACTATATATATGTTTACAAATTTATTTATTTTTTCCTAATCTTTTAAGACTATATCAATCCCTCTGGAAGTGCAGCACAGACTTCTGAAATTTTTAAATATGACGGTGTTGTTGATATGTCAGGATTTGGGGCCCCGCTTTTAGTTTTGCTCAGTGCCACACTTTGTCTAAAACCAGCCCTGCCCGCACTGACATACTTTTTTTAAGATTTATA
>CAMRHE010001979.1:0-16436 GCA_947044405.1 Leptodactylus fallax | reverse complement strand
TATATGCTGTCTTACATGCCGCAAGAAAGCCAACAGCGCACTGAATTCAGCACTCTGCCGGCTTTCCTGCTACATGCCCCGTGGCTGGAGATATTGAGGGTCGTAGTTTCACCGTTCACCGTCAGAAAGGCGTTCCTGACAGTCTAGCTGGTCTGTGAGGAACGCCCTCCCTGACAGTTCTCGTTCATAGCCCTGTACTGGGGGGGGGGGGTGTTCCTTACAGCTGAGTGTCATCACTGGGCTGTAAGGAATGCCCCCTCTGACAGTACAGCGGTATGGACGAGTACAGAGAGAGGGGGCGTTCCTTACAGCCCAGCAATGACGCTCAGCTGTGAGGAACGCCCCCCTCCCAGTACAGAGCTATGGAGGAATACCGTCAGGGAGGGCGTTCCTCACAGCGCAGCTAGACTATCAGGAACGCCCTTCTGACGGTGAACCGTGAAACTAAGACCGCCGATATCTCCAGCCCCGGGGCACATACCGGGAAAGCCGGCAGTGCGCTGAATTCAGTGCGCTGTTGGCTTTCTAGCGGTATGTAAAACAGCATATACATGAGGATGAGAAAGGTCCTCTTTAAGCTGGAAAATTCTGTAGCTTGTTGCTCTGCAAGCCAATGTGGCAAATAACACCCCAAATTGGGTAGTCTTGCTATGGCTCATGTGCGGCTCCCTGAAATTTGCAACCTTTGCATTGCAAACTTTGAAAGCCACACTTAAAGCCCACAGCAGTAACTGATATTGGCCATGATTTGTGATTGAGAATCGTAGTTGCAGAAATATCGGGGGCACCAGATGACCCCTTTCATTGACATTAGTGCAGTTATTGCAGGGCGATACGGCAGCCAAAAGCAGCATGTAGTCCCAGCCTTAATTTGAGGCAACGTGCATACTTTTCATTCATCCTTTAACCCCTTAACGACTAAGGACATAATAGTACGTCATGATAAAATCAATCTTCCTCCTTGTTCCAGAGCTGACCAGAATTGCCTTTTAGACAAAAAAGGGTAACATAGTATATGGAGCTGTAATAAGGAATACTGAATACAATATTTACTAAAATAAATAAATCTACCTACCAAGTAATGCTAAAATAGGAAACGCTGAATACTAAATATACCAAACAAATCCCCCCTGCTTGCTACCAAACCATGTCATGTCAATAGGGACTGCTGAACTGCTAAAGCAAAATATACCCACATAAACCCTTCTATATTTTCCAAGTTATTATACAGGTAACTAGTGACATGCACAGGTCTAGTGACGTGCACACAGTAGATTAAAACAACAAATATGTCATACCTCTCTGGTGTATTTCATGCCCTGGAGCTGCACTGTTTCCATTACAATGACATTCCATTACAGCATTATTGTCAATTGGAGATAAGTCACTCCCCTTAATGATTCTGCCCTGCCCCCTCTCAAATTTCTTGTGATATATTTCTAGTTATTCTGCTGCCAAATATGGAGCTGCGGTTAGGCAGAAAGCAGTGTCTGCATACTGTGGCCCAGATTTACTAGTTAGAATGTACAAGTCTGAAAATATGCCATATTTATCACAGTGGCACATGCTGGATGATAAATTTGGCATATCTTTAAATTATCTAGTATACATTTATACCACCTTTTATTTGGGCCAGATTTTACAGCACGATTTTGGTGCATTTAAGCCCCCTCCACACCCACATATGTAACAAAAAATTTAGCCCATACTAGATGCACCAAGATGCTCCACATTGTGCTAAAAATAAGCCATCTTTAAGCAGCAACCCGTTGGAGGGAGCCAGGAGGCTGAGAGTAGTAGTACATGGACTTGTCACAGTGGCTTTGAACTCGACCAATTCCTTCAGCATTTCTACTGGGCTGGTACAGTGCTGAAAAGGCCTACAGGGTACCTGATGGTGGTAGCAGTATTTTTTCAGGGGCACATTCTAGATGTTGTCAACCTTCCTGAGCCTGATGGGATTTGGAATGTCCATGATGGGCATGCAATTAAAAGACTCCGGCAACATTAGGTACAGGGTAATTTGCAACTTTTACTTGAGGTAGAATACTTGTAAATGTCACCGATGTGAGTTGAGGTTGAACTGGCAAACTATACACTATGTAGAGGTTACAATGCAAACACACTATACAAAGTACAAATGAACAGTAAATCTGGGGCTGTAGGTCTTATTTTCTTAGTTTTCAGTGTCTTAGTTTAGTGTCCCTTTAAGCTATTCTCATGGTACTCATAGCAAAACTACAAAGTGGCACAAAGAGTAACTGTGGGTGTTTAGGATGAAATTATACTCTGAAGAGGAAATCTCTGTGGACTTTCTGTAAAAAGCGCTGCAAGAAAAATCGTGATGCGTTGCGGCCGCAGTTTCTCACAGCGCTTTTTTGCGGCGGCCCGCCATGTGGGGCCTTAGCCTGAGGGTGCATTTACACAGTGCACACAGGTGCAGTTAATACTGCATCAAAACAGCAATGGAAAAAACTAATTTCACCATGTGAATCTACTCTCATCCCTCCTTTTTATCTACTCTTGTTTTTGGCTCAAAAAAGTACATAAAAACTGTAATCATTTGCAAATAAAATAAGCAGTGCATGAGATTATTCTAAATAAGAGCAAGGGAAATGTGGAGCAATTGTCCATAGCAACCAGTGCGATCCCTGCTTTCAGTTAATGAAGTACCAAGAAATCAAAGTTGTAATTTACATGGTTGCTATGGAAAACAGCGCAATGGGGCACATTTATCAACGTGTTTGCGCCTGAATTTGGCACCTTTCTTGCGCCTTTTTTGTCATTACGCCAGATTTATGAAGTGTTTGTGCCTTTTTTTCTATGTGAGAATTCCCTATCCGCCACTTTGTGATTTTGGCGAGAAAAGTAGGCGTGGCCGGGCGAACATGTGTTTTTAAAAAAGGCGCAAAAATAACTTCAGTCTGGGAGTCACGTACAAAACAGTGCAGACTACAGGACACAATTGCCCAGGCATAAGACACACACAAAACTATATAAAGTTAGCAGACTTAACAGTTACATCAATTTTATAAGTCATATTCAATTACTTGTGTCAAATCCTAAAATGCATTGCCAGCTCAAGTGCATAATGGCATGGCTGCAGGCTGCATCAAGGAATGCAAAGCAGAGGTGTAGCTAGCGGAGTGGAGGGAGTGGCGGACCTGGCTACATTCTTCTTATAAGAATTGCTTTTTCTTGGATTTTGTGAGCAAAGTTTTTTCTGAGACAGAGAAAAATCAGAGGAACTGTCTTCATTGGACAAGCTGAATGGATTTGCAGCCATCTTTGCAGATCCAGAGAAGTCACTTGTTTCTGCTTTTTTAAATACCATTCTGTTCTGTGTCTGCGCCATATTTATTATGTAGGCGTAAAAAAAAGGCGCAAGACACATGGCGAGGACATGTGCATGGAATTTATGAACTGCTTGTACCCGATTAGTAAATCGCACCAGAAATTGAAAGGGCGCACAAAAGGCGCTACTGAGCAAAATTTCACTGAAAAATAGCGCATTTGATAAATAACCCCCAATGTCTCCCTTTCACTAGTGTTTAATACATCTAACTTAAGTTATATTCCCAGAATAGTGAATATCGGCCGTGTGACGGATTTTTTTTCTAATGGGTGTCACACAACTACAGTAAAATCCATTCATGTGAACGGGGGCTACTCACATGACCGGCATTATGTCAGACCATCAAAATACAGGTCATCTTCTATTTTTACCAGATTTCACGCATCTCTCCATACACTGAAATGTATGAGGGATCTGTGAAAACGAGCGCCCTTTGGGTGCAAAATGGCTATAAAAAATATCCATTTTTCATGGTCGTTTTGACCATCAGTCGTGTGAATGTAGCCTTAATCCCTCATTCTTTACTATTACAAAAGATTGACAGAAGTAGAAAAAAATCCTGATAAATTGCAAACCTATACTTGTTACGTCCTCATTTGTATCATGGCCTATGAATACATAATGGAGGAATGTGATGAATGGTTAGTGCGTTGTGTGCCAGTTTAGCTCTTGTTTGAAGCTGGAAGTACAGATTGTAGCTCCAGTTTTTGTCTCTGACACTAAATAGGGTTGCTGCCACTATTGTGCACAGTGGCTAGCCTGGATTTATGCCCAGAAAATGTACAATGATGTATATTTGTAGACTGTATAAAAATGTACTCATCGCGTGTGGGGTCTTGGGACAGAGAGGGGCCCTGTGGTAAGACGCTGCTAAAGCCGTTAATTAATTTGCTTGGCAGTATTGGAAAACATTTTAATTATGCCCCTAAATGGAGGACTTTCAATGAGGCTATTGTAAAAGCGTCCTGTGGCTGAGATAAGAACATGGCATGTCATGTACCTTTGCTTTCCATTAGGCTACTTTCACATGCATGGCTTTGGGGCTTGCTTAATTAAGTGTCTGCCATATAGACCTCATATAAATCAAAAGCAGGATTTCTGCAGTAGGGCCTCAGGCTGGGTTCATACAGTGCTGTTTTAATCAATAAATGCATGTTTTTTTTTTTAATTGCAGTAATGAGTAGCACATTTTACTATGCACTTCAGATGAGCAGCTCATTTTTAGTTTCAATAATTTTTATTTGCATTTTCAAGAAAATAAGGTAAAGAACACAATTGACATATTGTGGTGCATCTTGGTATACAGTATAATATAATTTGCGAAATAATACAATGCTTCCTTCCAAGATACATTCTCAGGCTATACATCAATAAGACAGATATTTAAAATACTAACATAGTAAACTATAACTATAACAATAACTTTCGGGCACACCTAACAGGCTACCATGAATCACTCCTAGAACGTGTTCCTCATTTCCGACCTTCCCTTGGTTATAAGGCCTCTGTTTGTGTGAATGTATCGACACCCAGCTTCGTCCTTTCCTGTGTCCTACTCCTCCTCTGTTCCGTCTGCCCCGATTTTAGCAAGCTAAGCCCCCATCCACACGGCACTACATCCTCCCTCCCGGGTTTCCTGTAACAGCTTTGTCCTCTTTCAGAGCGAACCTGGAATAGATCCATGCTTCCCAAATCTTCTCAAAGCTATGGAAGGAGTTATTTCCCAGTGCTAGTATTCTTTCATATATGTATGTATTATTTACTGCCAGTAGCATATCCGACATAGGCGGAGGAGCTACTGTCTTCCATCTCTGCACTAACATCAATTTGGCTATGGTCAAAATTTTGCATATAAGTTTTCTGTGTGCTTTCAGTGCATTGGGAATTCCGATTATCAAAATAGCCAGGTCAGGGGTGTATTGGAGTCGGAAGTCGAGTATCTCCGAGAGCATCTCAAAAAACCCTGACCCAGTATCCTTGAATTATGGGGCAATTCCCCAAAATATGGAGAAGGGTTCCTCTTCCTCCACATCCCCTCCAACAATTCCCTGATTCGGAGGGATAAGCTAACTGTAACATAGTCGGGGTCCTATACCATCGTAATATAATTTTCATGGCTGTCTCTATATGTGTACTACACTTTAAGGACACATGGATCAGCCTAATTGCCTGCTGCCATTCCTCTAGGGTGATGGCTATCCCTAAGTCTCTCTCCCAATAACGGAATGGGGTAGATCTAGTAAAGGTCGAAAGTTCGTCCACTCTGTCATATAGAAAACGCAACCCTCTCACCTTGGTTGATAACCAAGTGAAAAGTGCACCACTATGGGGCAAAAGTGTCACAGGATGTTTAGACACGAAGTGCCATATTTGAAAGTATTTAAGGAAATCACTATTAGGGACCCCATATTGCTGTCTTATATCTGCAAACAATATAGGTTGTTTAGTGTCGGAATATAAGTGAGAAATCTGCGTAATTCCTCTCGATTCCCAGTCCGAGATTTCTAAATCATCGATTACCCATGTCATTAGTGACAGAGGCATTTCAGAAATATGAAAATGTTTCATAGGGTTAGCTTTCCCGTGCATTAACTTCCATGCCGCCAATGAGGCAACCATGACCGGGAGAAGGATCCAGGAGCTGAAATGTTCCAGAAGGACAACCACAGCGCATCTTCCAATTTTAGAGGAGCTATAAATGCCTGCTCTATGTGTAGCCATGGGACCGTGGTGTCCACTGATTTCCACCTAGCGCACTGAGTAACCAGCGAGGCTATATAATAGTTTCTATCAGTGGAACTCCCAGCCTTCCTGCCTCCTTTTGTTTAAATAGGAAGCTTTTTGTTGACTCTGGGTCTCTTCCCATTCCATATATACTTTGAAATCACCCTTTGTGCTGTTTCAAAGAAGGAAACAGGAATTGATATCGGGAGCGTGCGGAACAAGTATAAAAGTCTAGGTAGTAGCAACATTTTGAAGGCCGCTACTCTGCCTATCCAAGAGGTATCTGTTTTTGACATTCGCTCCGTCTCCTCTTGTAGTAGTTTTAGCATTGGTATATAGTTACTTCTATAAAGGGTCCCCTAAGGATTTTGTCATCTGGGTCCCCAGGTATTGGGCTTTTTTTTCCCAAATAAAGTTATTGGTAAAACAGATGGGCAGCGAGGGGGGGGCCTCAAGGGTGCCTTTTTTGTTTTGTTGTGTTTTTTTTTAAAAAGCTAATTACCCCCCATCCTTCGTAGTAGCCGCAAGAGGGGGGATATATACACCCCCCCCCCCCCGGGTCATATGAAAAAGTTTGTAAGGCACCCCTATTAATCTTAATCATTTTCAGTTCTAAATATTTGGGTGTTTGCAACAGCCATTTCAATTTGATATATCTAATAACTGATGGACACAGTAATATTTCAGGATTGAAATGAGGTTTATTGTACTAACAGAAAATGTGCAATATGCATTAAACCAAAATTTGACCGGTGCAAAAATTTGGGTACCCTTATCATTTTATTGATTTGAATACTCCTAACTACTTTTTACTGACTTACTGAAGCACAAAATTGGTTTTGTAACCTCACTGAGCTTTGAACTTCATAGCCAGGTGTATCCAATCATGAGAAAAGGTATTTCAAGGTGGCCAATTGCAAGTTGTTCTCCTATTTGAATCTCCTCTGAAGAGGTGGCATCATGGGCTCCTCAAAACAATTCTCAAATGATATGAAAACAAAGATTGTTCAACATAGTTGTCCAGGGAAGGATACAAAAGTTGTCTCAGAGATTTAACCTGTCAGTTTCCACTGTGAGGAACATAGTAAGGAAATGGAAGACCACAGGGACAGTTCTTGTTGAGCCCAGAAGTGGCAGGCCAAGAAAAATATCAGAAAGGCAGAGAAGAAGAATGGTGAGAACAGTCAAGGACAATCCACAGACCACCTCCAAAGAGCTGCAGCATCATCTTGCTGCAGATGGTGTCACTGTGCATCGGTCAACAATACAGCACACTTTGCACAAGGAGAAGCTGTATGGGAGAGTGATGCGAAAAAGCCGTTTCTGAAAGCACGCCACAAACAGAGTCGCCTGAGGTATGCAAAAGCACATTTGGACAAGCCAGCTTCATTTTGGAAGAAGGTCCTGTGGACTGATGAGAGAAACAAAGATTGAGTTGTTTGGTCATACAAAAAGGCGTTATGCATGGCGTCCCAAAAACAACACAGCATTCCAAGAAAAACACTTGCTACCCACTGTAAAATTTGGTGGAGGTTCCATCATGCTTTGGGGGCTGTGTGGCCAATGCCGCACCGGGAATCTTGTTAAAGTTGAGGGTCACATGGATTCAACTAATCCATTTCTATCCAAAAATAAAAGTGCTCCAATAAAAAAAAAGGTGGACTCCTTAAAGGATCAAATCTGCGCAAGGCTAAGGCCCCACATTTAGGAAACGCAGAGTTTGTCCCTGCCGCCGTAATGGAGCAGGAAAAAAAACGATGCGTTTTACGGTACCGGCAACGTGAATGAGATTGTGGTTAATCTTATCCACACATTGCGCAAAAAAACAAAATGAGCTTGGGAAAAGCAGCTGCATAGTAATTTTAGAGCTGGAATCACCAGCGTTTCCCCAATAAGGGGAAGGAAAAAGCAGAGCAAAAACGCACCAAATGCACAGTCAAGAACACTTCGGAACACAACGAAAAAAACGCAAAGCGTTTGTGCTGGGTTTTTTTTTTCTTCCCAAGGGCCTTTATTTGGCTGCATTTGGCTATGTGGGACCTTAGCCAAAACTAGGTTTTTTGGACGGAACTCTTCACCCATCCTGTTTTATTTTTTTTATGTACCTTTGGATGACTGTACATGCGCACAACCTATTATTCTTCTGCTGTCATGCATGACTGTAAAATTTGAAGGAGTCATTAAACTGTCATTGCAGCCTTCAGAGATAGGCCTGTCATTGAGCTTAGAATGGCCGTTGACCTCTGCCAGTTCAATCCGCTGTTTTTTCTAGGACGGTTGGCAGGAGAAAGCTTAAATCCCCAAGAATCAAAAAGTCAACGGCACCAGGGATCCCCAGCCTGTCTCCCACGCTGGTACTTGCCAGGCCTGAAGCTGTTGGGCTGCGACCTGACAAGGGCAGGCACATTTAGCTTAGAATGGCCGTTGACCTCTGCTGCTTCAATCCGCTGCTTTTTATAGGACGGTTGGCAGGAGAAATCTGAGTTCTAAGATGGCAGCTCCCAAAGAAAAGTAACGCTAATTTGCATATATTGGAACACACACTGTGTGTGTAACAGTAAGGTTGTCTAGCAACCAGGCTGGCAGCAGAAATACAAGATGGCATCCCCAGAGAAAAAGTCAGTCTTATTGTGACACGCCCAGTGCAGCTCAGCCTTACTTTTCTCTGGGGGCTGCCATCTTGGATTTCTGCTGCCAACTTTCTCTTATCATCAAATTGCTTCCATTTGCAGCCACCAGAGGGAGACAACAGCATGCAAAATTCAGAAGAGGTGTGTGCCCGTGCTTCTGACATTGCCTATAATATTGATATTCTTTTATTTTGTCTTTTTTGTGCTTTTTGCCTCTGTTCTCAACACCTACCTGCCTTGAATTTCACTATTAGGAGTCGGCGTCTACCTTGAGGCATTGTCCCCAAATGTTGCAGAAACAAATAAAATGGGAATGATGTTGCTAAAAAGGATTTACATTTAGAAAGAGATTTATATTAACCCTGCAACATTGTTTCTAAGACTCAGAAGCAGACACATACTGCATGCCCATCCTGTTTAGCCGCCTAACATCTTAGCCTGCAACAGCTCCAGAGAAAAGCTAAAACTTCATGAGGTAAGAGCCCATTTCCCATCCTTTCCAATTCTAAATTGACAGTCCAAATCAAGGCCCGGATCAACTTCCCAACACCAAATATATAGGAAGAACTAGCTGTAATATTGCTGCGCTCAAGAGAAACCTTCCGGGATGTCTCTCTTTTGACCGCTCATACAATATATATATATATACTATACTACACACACACCGCTATTAGGTGGCTCCTCATTTAGACATCACAGTGCAGCAGTACAAAAACAATCCATTTCTATCCAAAAATAAAAGTGCTCCAATAAAAAAAAAAGGTGGACTCCTTAAAGGATCAAATCTGCGCAAGGCTAAGGCCCCACATTTAGGAAACGCAGAGTTTGTCCCTGCCGCCGTAATGGAGCAGGAAAAAAAACGATGCGTTTTACGGTACCGGCAACGTGAATGAGATTGTGGTTAATCTTATCCACACATTGCGCAAAAAAACAAAATGAGCTTGGGAAAAGCAGCTGCATAGTAATTTTAGAGCTGGAATCACCAGCGTTTCCCCAATAAGGGGAAGGAAAAAGCAGAGCAAAAACGCACCAAATGCACAGTCAAGAACACTTCGGAACACAACGAAAAAAACGCAAAGCGTTTGTGCTGGGTTTTTTTTTTCTTCCCAAGGGCCTTTATTTGGCTGCATTTGGCTATGTGGGACCTTAGCCAAAACTAGGTTTTTTGGACGGAACTCTTCACCCATCCTGTTTTATTTTTTTTATGTACCTTTGGATGACTGTACATGCGCACAACCTATTATTCTTCTGCTGTCATGCATGACTGTAAAATTTGAAGGAGTCATTAAACTGTCATTGCAGCCTTCAGAGATAGGCCTGTCATTGAGCTTAGAATGGCCGTTGACCTCTGCCAGTTCAATCCGCTGTTTTTTCTAGGACGGTTGGCAGGAGAAAGCTTAAATCCCCAAGAATCAAAAAGTCAACGGCACCAGGGATCCCCAGCCTGTCTCCCACGCTGGTACTTGCCAGGCCTGAAGCTGCTTAGCGACCGTGACCTGACAAGGGCAGGCACATTTAGCTTAGAATGGCCGTTGACCTCTGCTGCTTCAATCCGCTGCTTTTTATAGGACGGTTGGCAGGAGAAATCTGAGTTCTAAGATGGCAGCTCCCAAAGAAAAGTAACGCTAATTTGCATATATTGGAACACACACTGTGTGTGTAACAGTAAGGTTGTCTAGCAACCAGGCTGGCAGCAGAAATACAAGATGGCATCCCCAGAGAAAAAGTCAGTCTTATTGTGACACGCCCAGTGCAGCTCAGCCTTACTTTTCTCTGGGGGCTGCCATCTTGGATTTCTGCTGCCAACTTTCTCTTATCATCAAATTGCTTCCATTTGCAGCCACCAGAGGGAGACAACAGCATGCAAAATTCAGAAGAGGTGTGTGCCCGTGCTTCTGACATTGCCTATAATATTGATATTCTTTTATTTTGTCTTTTTTGTGCTTTTTGCCTCTGTTCTCAACACCTACCTGCCTTGAATTTCACTATTAGGAGTCGGCGTCTACCTTGAGGCATTGTCCCCAAATGTTGCAGAAACAAATAAAATGGGAATGATGTTGCTAAAAAGGATTTACATTTAGAAAGAGATTTATATTAACCCTGCAACATTGTTTCTAAGACTCAGAAGCAGACACATACTGCATGCCCATCCTGTTTAGCCGCCTAACATCTTAGCCTGCAACAGCTCCAGAGAAAAGCTAAAACTTCATGAGGTAAGAGCCCATTTCCCATCCTTTCCAATTCTAAATTGACAGTCCAAATCAAGGCCCGGATCAACTTCCCAACACCAAATATATAGGAAGAACTAGCTGTAATATTGCTGCGCTCAAGAGAAACCTTCCGGGATGTCTCTCTTTTGACCGCTCATACAATATATATATATATATATATACTACTACACACACACCGCTATTAGGTGGCTCCTCATTTAGTCATCACAGTGCAGCAGTACAAAAACAATCCATTTCTATCCAAAAATAAAAGTGCTCCAATAAAAAAAAAAGGTGGACTCCTTAAAGGATCAAATCTGCGCAAGGCTAAGGCCCCACATTTAGGAAACGCAGAGTTTGTCCCTGCCGCCGTAATGGAGCAGGAAAAAAAACGATGCGTTTTACGGTACCGGCAACGTGAATGAGATTGTGGTTAATCTTATCCACACATTGCGCAAAAAAACAAAATGAGCTTGGGAAAAGCAGCTGCATAGTAATTTTAGAGCTGGAATCACCAGCGTTTCCCCAATAAGGGGAAGGAAAAAGCAGAGCAAAAACGCACCAAATGCACAGTCAAGAACACTTCGGAACACAACGAAAAAAACGCAAAGCGTTTGTGCTGGGTTTTTTTTTTCTTCCCAAGGGCCTTTATTTGGCTGCATTTGGCTATGTGGGACCTTAGCCAAAACTAGGTTTTTTGGACGGAACTCTTCACCCATCCTGTTTTATTTTTTTTATGTACCTTTGGATGACTGTACATGCGCACAACCTATTATTCTTCTGCTGTCATGCATGACTGTAAAATTTGAAGGAGTCATTAAACTGTCATTGCAGCCTTCAGAGATAGGCCTGTCATTGAGCTTAGAATGGCCGTTGACCTCTGCCAGTTCAATCCGCTGTTTTTTCTAGGACGGTTGGCAGGAGAAAGCTTAAATCCCCAAGAATCAAAAAGTCAACGGCACCAGGGATCCCCAGCCTGTCTCCCACGCTGGTACTTGCCAGGCCTGAAGCTGGGCTGCGACCTGACAAGGGCAGGCACATTTAGCTTAGAATGGCCGTTGACCTCTGCTGCTTCAATCCGCTGCTTTTTATAGGACGGTTGGCAGGAGAAATCTGAGTTCTAAGATGGCAGCTCCCAAAGAAAAGTAACGCTAATTTGCATATATTGGAACACACACTGTGTGTGTAACAGTAAGGTTGTCTAGCAACCAGGCTGGCAGCAGAAATACAAGATGGCATCCCCAGAGAAAAAGTCAGTCTTATTGTGACACGCCCAGTGCAGCTCAGCCTTACTTTTCTCTGGGGGCTGCCATCTTGGATTTCTGCTGCCAACTTTCTCTTATCATCAAATTGCTTCCATTTGCAGCCACCAGAGGGAGACAACAGCATGCAAAATTCAGAAGAGGTGTGTGCCCGTGCTTCTGACATTGCCTATAATATTGATATTCTTTTATTTTGTCTTTTTTGTGCTTTTTGCCTCTGTTCTCAACACCTACCTGCCTTGAATTTCACTATTAGGAGTCGGCGTCTACCTTGAGGCATTGTCCCCAAATGTTGCAGAAACAAATAAAATGGGAATGATGTTGCTAAAAAGGATTTACATTTAGAAAGAGATTTATATTAACCCTGCAACATTGTTTCTAAGACTCAGAAGCAGACACATACTGCATGCCCATCCTGTTTAGCCGCCTAACATCTTAGCCTGCAACAGCTCCAGAGAAAAGCTAAAACTTCATGAGGTAAGAGCCCATTTCCCATCCTTTCCAATTCTAAATTGACAGTCCAAATCAAGGCCCGGATCAACTTCCCAACACCAAATATATAGGAAGAACTAGCTGTAATATTGCTGCGCTCAAGAGAAACCTTCCGGGATGTCTCTCTTTTGACCGCTCATACAATATATATATATATACATATACTACACACACACCCGCTATTAGGTGGCTCCTCATTTAGTCATCACAGTGCAGCAGTACAAAAACAATCCATTTCTATCCAAAAATAAAAGTGCTCCAATAAAAAAAAAAGGTGGACTCCTTAAAGGATCAAATCTGCGCAAGGCTAAGGCCCCACATTTAGGAAACGCAGAGTTTGTCCCTGCCGCCGTAATGGAGCAGGAAAAAAAAACGATGCGTTTTACGGTACCGGCAACGTGAATGAGATTGTGGTTAATCTTATCCACACATTGCGCAAAAAAACAAAATGAGCTTGGGAAAAGCAGCTGCATAGTAATTTTAGAGCTGGAATCACCAGCGTTTCCCCAATAAGGGGAAGGAAAAAGCAGAGCAAAAACGCACCAAATGCACAGTCAAGAACACTTCGGAACACAACGAAAAAAACGCAAAGCGTTTGTGCTGGGTTTTTTTTTTCTTCCCAAGGGCCTTTATTTGGCTGCATTTGGCTATGTGGGACCTTAGCCAAAACTAGGTTTTTTGGACGGAACTCTTCACCCATCCTGTTTTATTTTTTTTATGTACCTTTGGATGACTGTACATGCGCACAACCTATTATTCTTCTGCTGTCATGCATGACTGTAAAATTTGAAGGAGTCATTAAACTGTCATTGCAGCCTTCAGAGATAGGCCTGTCATTGAGCTTAGAATGGCCGTTGACCTCTGCCAGTTCAATCCGCTGTTTTTTCTAGGACGGTTGGCAGGAGAAAGCTTAAATCCCCAAGAATCAAAAAGTCAACGGCACCAGGGATCCCCAGCCTGTCTCCCACGCTGGTATTTGCCAGGCCTGAAGCTGTTTAGCGGCTGTGACCTGACAAGGGCAGGCACATTTAGCTTAGAATGGCCGTTGACCTCTGCTGCTTCAATCCGCTGCTTTTTATAGGACGGTTGGCAGGAGAAATCTGAGTTCTAAGATGGCAGCTCCCAAAGAAAAGTAACGCTAATTTGCATATATTGGAACACACACTGTGTGTGTAACAGTAAGGTTGTCTAGCAACCAGGCTGGCAGCAGAAATACAAGATGGCATCCCCAGAGAAAAAGTCAGTCTTATTGTGACACGCCCAGTGCAGCTCAGCCTTACTTTTCTCTGGGGGCTGCCATCTTGGATTTCTGCTGCCAACTTTCTCTTATCATCAAATTGCTTCCATTTGCAGCCACCAGAGGGAGACAACAGCATGCAAAATTCAGAAGAGGTGTGTGCCCGTGCTTCTGACATTGCCTATAATATTGATATTCTTTTATTTTGTCTTTTTTGTGCTTTTTGCCTCTGTTCTCAACACCTACCTGCCTTGAATTTCACTATTAGGAGTCGGCGTCTACCTTGAGGCATTGTCCCCAAATGTTGCAGAAACAAATAAAATGGGAATGATGTTGCTAAAAAGGATTTACATTTAGAAAGAGATTTATATTAACCCTGCAACATTGTTTCTAAGACTCAGAAGCAGACACATACTGCATGCCCATCCTGTTTAGCCGCCTAACATCTTAGCCTGCAACAGCTCCAGAGAAAAGCTAAAACTTCATGAGGTAAGAGCCCATTTCCCATCCTTTCCAATTCTAAATTGACAGTCCAAATCAAGGCCCGGATCAACTTCCCAACACCAAATATATAGGAAGAACTAGCTGTAATATTGCTGCGCTCAAGAGAAACCTTCCGGGATGTCTCTCTTTTGACCGCTCATACAATATATATATATATACAATATACTACACACACACCGCTATAAGGTGGCTCCTCATTTAGTCATCACAGTGCAGCAGTACAAAAACAATCCATTTCTATCCAAAAATAAAAGTGCTCCAATAAAAAAAAAAGGTGGACTCCTTAAAGGATCAAATCTGCGCAAGGCTAAGGCCCCACATTTAGGAAACGCAGAGTTTGTCCCTGCCGCCGTAATGGAGCAGGAAAAAAAACGATGCGTTTTACGGTACCGGCAACGTGAATGAGATTGTGGTTAATCTTATCCACACATTGCGCAAAAAAACAAAATGAGCTTGGGAAAAGCAGCTGCATAGTAATTTTAGAGCTGGAATCACCAGCGTTTCCCCAATAAGGGGAAGGAAAAAGCAGAGCAAAAACGCACCAAATGCACAGTCAAGAACACTTCGGAACACAACGAAAAAAACGCAAAGCGTTTGTGCTGGGTTTTTTTTTTCTTCCCAAGGGCCTTTATTTGGCTGCATTTGGCTATGTGGGACCTTAGCCAAAACTAGGTTTTTTGGACGGAACTCTTCACCCATCCTGTTTTATTTTTTTTATGTACCTTTGGATGACTGTACATGCGCACAACCTATTATTCTTCTGCTGTCATGCATGACTGTAAAATTTGAAGGAGTCATTAAACTGTCATTGCAGCCTTCAGAGATAGGCCTGTCATTGAGCTTAGAATGGCCGTTGACCTCTGCCAGTTCAATCCGCTGTTTTTTCTAGGACGGTTGGCAGGAGAAAGCTTAAATCCCCAAGAATCAAAAAGTCAACGGCACCAGGGATCCCCAGCCTGTCTCCCACGCTGGTACTTGCCAGGCCTGAAGCTGGCTGCGACCTGACAAGGGCAGGCACATTTAGCTTAGAATGGCCGTTGACCTCTGCTGCTTCAATCCGCTGCTTTTTATAGGACGGTTGGCAGGAGAAATCTGAGTTCTAAGATGGCAGCTCCCAAAGAAAAGTAACGCTAATTTGCATATATTGGAACACACACTGTGTGTGTAACAGTAAGGTTGTCTAGCAACCAGGCTGGCAGCAGAAATACAAGATGGCATCCCCAGAGAAAAAGTCAGTCTTATTGTGACACGCCCAGTGCAGCTCAGCCTTACTTTTCTCTGGGGGCTGCCATCTTGGATTTCTGCTGCCAACTTTCTCTTATCATCAAATTGCTTCCATTTGCAGCCACCAGAGGGAGACAACAGCATGCAAAATTCAGAAGAGGTGTGTGCCCGTGCTTCTGACATTGCCTATAATATTGATATTCTTTTATTTTGTCTTTTTTGTGCTTTTTGCCTCTGTTCTCAACACCTACCTGCCTTGAATTTCACTATTAGGAGTCGGCGTCTACCTTGAGGCATTGTCCCCAAATGTTGCAGAAACAAATAAAATGGGAATGATGTTGCTAAAAAGGATTTACATTTAGAAAGAGATTTATATTAACCCTGCAACATTGTTTCTAAGACTCAGAAGCAGACACATACTGCATGCCCATCCTGTTTAGCCGCCTAACATCTTAGCCTGCAACAGCTCCAGAGAAAAGCTAAAACTTCATGAGGTAAGAGCCCATTTCCCATCCTTTCCAATTCTAAATTGACAGTCCAAATCAAGGCCCGGATCAACTTCCCAACACCAAATATATAGGAAGAACTAGCTGTAATATTGCTGCGCTCAAGAGAAACCTTCCGGGATGTCTCTCTTTTGACCGCTCATACAATATATATATATATATATATATATACTACACACACACCGCTATTAGGTGGCTCCTCATTTAGTCATCACAGTGCAGCGGTACAAAAACAATCCATTTCTATCCAAAAATAAAAGTGCTCCAATAAAAAAAAAAGGTGGACTCCTTA